>OZ059806.1:600000-832806 GCA_964057025.1 Standfussiana lucernea
ACATTACCAACAAAATAGTCGTGGAAAAAATAGCAATGACCAGCGCACGCGCAATGAATGACATTAATTATCCTGACTGTGTGTCCTGTCAAATTGGTTGATGTAGTTTTGTCAAAAATATAGGTTAACTGGTTAATTCCACTCATTTGCCGATTGGGTCGTCTGTAAATAAACGGTAAACACCTAAACGGATGCTGCGGAGTTTTTAATGGCAGTTTGTAGTGGTTTTGGCAAAAAAAAACATTCATCTGAAAAATTAGGAGCATAATTATAGTGTTCTTCTTCACCGGTAACCACAGCACCACCTGCAGCTGGCAGCAGTTTCATTGCCTACTACCAATATACTTTCCAGCACTTATCACATTTAATGCAAGTACAACATTATGATCCTGTTTTATAACATCTTCAAAAATTTTATGACTCAAATGCTCTACGTCCTCATCTAGTTTCATATTTTATGAAAAAACCAGATATTGTTAGCTAAGACTTATAGAACACACTAAGATGTTTCGGTCATGAAATATCTAATATTGACCGTATTTATTGACACAAACCATTTACTAAACGAACTAAAGTCCACAAGTACACATAAAGGCGAAGGATTGATATCCCCTGTTTACTTTGATGTTGTGAATTATGTCAATTTTGAAAGATGCTCTACGTTGGTTAACGAACGCCAAGCTAATAGTGCTCGCTCGAGTAGGCGCCGATAGAGTATAGACTAAACAACCCACCAGTTTGTTAGTAATATTAGTGCTGCAGAAGTGGGGACACCGATATTGTGTCATATAATTTATTGGCGGAACATTAAGAAGATTTATTGAGTAGAAGCTTGCTTTTATAGTCTATGGGATTGTTCTGTTTCTGTATCAGGCTTTTTGTGTTATTGTATTTGCTTAGTACGCATTTTTTGTAAGTGTGGGTTACTGCTCTTCCACCGTAGCTTTGCCGGACGTACTTAAATACCGTCACTCATTAATTCACCATAAATTATGATGCAGCAGCCTGAACATTCGTAGTGTATCCGGTAAAAAAGTAAGACGTTTCTTGTGGCTTTCATCGCATTAATTTCGACCTAAATGGCGCAATGGTGTAAGTCTGCTCTGTGTCGTGAATTTTATTCCCGCATCAGATTTTTTTATGATCCTACTGAGTAAGTTTGATGTAGTACATTCCGTGTGTGCATGTTTGTGTACGTGAGTTGTGCTCGGAACGACACCCACGACTCAAAACACGGGTTAATCCCGCAGTGGGCTATGTGAAGTGTTTATGTAGGTATTAATGCCACTGTTACTCAACCCTTAGGACGTATTTCGAACAGCTAACATATAATTCATGAAGGAAGATTAGTTAGACGAGGAGACAATGGATTACAATACAGGAATTATTGTCGCTCTTCTCTGTACAAGATCCGTTTTTTGTTTCTGTCTAGATAAAGGTTAGGATTCCTACATGGAAGCAGCGTCGAACCACCTCCTTAAAAGAGGACCGCTGGAGGCGAGAAGCACTGGATTGATAGACGTGGCGACGCTTAGAAGGAGGCTTATGTCCAGCGAGTGGAAGACTTTCGGTTGATATGATGATGATGAAAGGTTCATGTTAAAAGATATAAACGCATGGGACTTTCAACAAGATTTCGAAGCTACGATAGATGCAGTTTCGTCCAAGTAAAGTTTGTGTATGATTTCGTTCACAAACTCATAACAAGTGTTTTCGATCCTAATCTCAGGCAAACACTTTATTTCTAAACAGAGCAAAAACTAAGACCTTCAAAAGTTGACATACCTTCTCCTCCTTGCTCAACACACGTTATTAACTGTAAAATAAATTCATAATTAACTCGGCCTGGCCTTGACCGACGCTAAAAGCGTGTGTAATCTGCTCAGCTTGTAAAAAACGAGCACGACTGTGGTTAGACCTGGTGCATATCGGCGGAGTTGGCGTGACTAGCACTCGTTTTGTTCGCAGCTTTATTTATACACTAGGGCTCTGCTCATGTGGGTGATGTATGATAGCCAGCGATTGGCGATGTGAGCACGACAGCCTGAGTTCTCTGACTGAATGGGGTGACCTAGTTTAAAGATGTAGCTTCAAAAAGGGCTATAGTACTGTCTATCGTAGAAGACGATGAAAGAAAAGGGAAGGGCAGTAGTTATGAAAATATTAACGTGTCCAAACATCTAGATTATTGATAAAGCTCTGATTGCTTCGAACCAACCCGGAAAGTAGCCAAGCATGGGCAACAACAGGCAAACAAAAAAGGCGATCAACAACATGCAGGAAAAATGTTTGAACAAATATTATCGTGCAGCCGTATATTATTAAGATAAATCTCTGATATTCAAGAATGAAGGTGGTCTAACCTTGACTACGGCGATGTCATCAATGCGTCACCTTGTAGCTGGGAGCTGAACAACAAGTTCCTCATTAGCAATACTTAGGTTAAAGATCGTGCTAATACTTTATCATTATGAAACAGCGAAGGATTTTTAGGTGTCAAGTTTTCAATACTAAAGACTCAAGTCTTAAAAGGATGCAGCCAAACTTGAGGCCGGCGACAATAGTTAATGCGGTCATGTGAAAAACAAATACATTCGGGAGAATGATTGAACAAGAATTTGTTTCAACCTGATAGAAGTCTGCATGCGTCGCTTTGATTTGGTATTTTGTTTGGAACACATCCCAACCTTATATGTACTAGATGTAAATAGACTGTTCACTTTCACGACTTGACCGTGGTTTAGCATCTGAAGTCACGGCCAGAGTCCGAAAGTGTCGAGAGTAGAATCCGTATCAGTTAAGCTACGTTTGCTCAAAATTGCTTCACAAAAATAAATGTTACCTTGTCGTTTTTCATAACATTCCAGTCCTTTAGTTGCGAGCTTGTTGTTAACCTTTCAGTCCATGTTGAGTACTCAAAGATAAATATTTTCCGTCATACAGCATTCGTATGTAAAAACAAAGATTAAAACATAATTCGTCTGCGCTCGGGTCAAAGCTGAAATGTTCGAAACAATCCGGACTAGTTGTATTGTTGCTGACATTTCGTTTGCTACCCTTCTCACACCCAACTCTCGGACTGTGTTTTTATTTAACAATATAACTTGATAAAGTATTTTTACGGTAAAGGGGGAGTAAGTAGAGACAGCCAGTTCAGTGTCAATCACTGTGATAAATTATTCTCGTCGCCTTTAGCCCTACAAAACAGCTACAAAACCGACTATCTCAAAGGGATTTCTGGCATCGTCCGCTGTCACAGCCTAGCTTGAAAGACATAAAGGCTCCATTCCATTTTGTATCTTATTAGCTAAAAGAGACCTTCAAGTAACTCGTGAATATAAACAATATATCCCACGAGAATTAACTTCGCTTTGAACAAACAACTATTCATATTCAAAACACTGCAACTGCAAATCCAATTTTGCAAAATGTTGTTTTCTTGCTCGACTTTAATCATTTTGTCGCAAATAATCCCCAGCTGGCCTTGCTTCTAGTTAGGAGTGATGTTTCAGTAACCGCGCGCCGCTATAACCGGCGCCTACAACTATGTAATGGCCGCGCAGGCGCAGAGTATAACGCTGAAAGGGAAATTAACAATGATCTAAAAAGGCGTTGGTTGAGTGCGGTAATAGATAAAACGTGTTCTCTTCAAACCTGTATTTACTTTACTTACGATTTTGTTTCTATAAGTAGGAACAGTGTTTCTTTATCTTTTATTCGTGCTCATATCTAGAGTATTGTTTTCAATTTCATTAAAAACCGCATGTCTTCCTCACACGGAATTCTTATCATAAGTGTTTTTGTTAATATGACTATTTACTTAACTGTCGAGTTTTTCGCCTTTGACTGACCTGATGCTATCATTATCGCTATACTCCTTTTTTACACCCGATTTATGTTTAATATACTTCTTTGACTCAAACTACCTCAAAATCATCCTTAGCACATAATGTGGTACATCTAGTCTTACTTTCATAATAGCTATTTTTTCACTATTTACCAGACACTGTTTACAATATCTTAGAACCTTTGATAAAAGCCTTAGATCCTCCATCGATCATAAATGTAAATGTTAGCACCAGTTTTGACATTTAAAATATTCTTTATTCAGACCCAGTGAGTAAGCACACTCATCAGCACTTCACATTCTTCTGCCTTATCGTCTACTACATAAAGATGATAATCGTTTGTTTTTTCAACTAGTTATAATACAAGAATCGCACAGATTGTATAAGTGGTAGGTTTTTGTGTAATTTAATCGAAATGTATTCGCATATCGATTGGGTTGCGTCACAGTTGTCACGAGCAGTCCGCGGTCCTTGAACAATGTTATATTGTTCCTACTAACTTCACTATTGAAGATAACGCTGCTTTATTACCGTATCTTTTTGTACTTTATTTTGTGTTCTTTTCAATTATTGTTCAGTCTCTTTTATTTACTTTCCGTCTTTGTTTATCTCAGTAAAGTGGTCTACGTCAATTTCGTCAGTTTAATTTCTTTCTCGAAAATTACCTCAACATGTTTTTCCAGAGTTTGAATATGATAAAAAGAATACTGCTAATGTACATTTAATACTAACAGACGAAGAAGTAAAACATTATTAGCATTTCTGTTTTTTCTCGTGTAACTTGAAAAACCACTTTGAATTTTGACGTAACATTAACCTAATTAGGTATACAAAAGAATACGGAATGTGTACTTTAGCCGTACTTCATTTAACGTATTATGTAAGGGAAGCTAAAGCAGTCAAAGTAATGTTTACGGAACATTAATTGATACCAGTAAACGACACATGTCGTTGCGTCATCATTGAAATAAACTGCTTCGTGAGAATTATTATCGAAGCTTCCACCGACATCAATTAAACATTATAAAAGGAAAAACATTTATAAATCTATTTTGTGCATAAATTGACCACAAACCTTTTCGAATTACTCGTGTAAGAGACATTGTCCTGATTCCAATTAATATGATCCAATTTTCTGGATCATAGGCCTCTGCAAGTTGATTCAGAACACGCAGTGTTCCGATATTCCCTTGATCACGTCAGTTTATTTTGTCTTTTCAAAGATTCCTTTACGATATTGTTACTTTACGAGATTATAGAATTATCTTTGACTTGACACTCGGTGGCTCATTAAAAATTAAGATCTGGCGTTCGTAAGTGATCGTCAAAATTCGGATTTGATAAGATCGATCCAATGCGGAAGTGCGCGACGTATCTCCAGAGATCACCGCATTATTACTCTGATTCCTGCGTAAGTGTTTCCTCCAACGTAACTGTGTTTCAAAGTAAGTGAACCATTAAGTGGATGGCTGCGGACTTAAGACATTACGGGCTCCCATGGGGGCTACGGGAGTTCAGACGTCTTCGTCAAGCTATGTGGTTTTTAGAGGAAGACAGTAATGTGCCGAATGTTACCCTGGAATGGAACGTTTATTACTTGTGTGTGTGGCTTTCTGAAGTTTTATGGCAATTGTGGTTGGGTTCAACCACATGAGAATATTTCCTGACGGCCTTTGTTTCGAAGTAGACCTATCTGAATGACATAGTTCTATCCCGGAATTGACTTGATAGTCTCTACTCTCTACCAGGACTAAATTCTAATAAGACGATATAAATATTTACAATGCTATGCTCATAGGATACCTGTGGTTTATCTTGCTTGCAAATCGTAAAGTGATTGAGGAAAAAGGTTGCAAATATGTGCATTGGGCTTCCCGTCAGACCCTGCATTCTTTCTGAGAATTACTCATCTGTTACTTAATTTCCAGAAATATTGTTACGACTGATGTGGTTGATTATTTAAATCTTCTGCACAGCATAGGTACATAATATGTTAGTTATTCATCCAAAGTTATTTTATCGCCTTCAAAGTATGCTCCTTCAGAAACGATACTCTTACGCTAACGAATAATCCAATCATCAAACGTTTTAAACGCTTTTTTCGGAATTGAGTTGAGCTTTTGGTCAAAAATTCGTTCACTATGATGGCCTTGTGCGAAGGCGCATTATCGTGGTGCAAAATCCTAGAATTTTCTGTTTACAAATCTGGCCATTTTTGTCGAATTTGCTCTCATAAACGCCGCATAACGCTCAAATAGTATTCTTTATTTACTGTTTGACCCTCCGGCAAGAATTCCGAGTGCACAACACCGCGATAGTCAAAGAAAACGGTTAACATGAATTAGACTTTTGATCGACTTTGGGGTGGTTTTTTTCGGTTACGGTTCAGTTGGAAGGCGCCACTCCGTAGCTTGTTGAACAGCTTGCATGTCAAACTCGTAAACCCACGTCTCGTCACCACTAACAATGCGTTGCATGAATGTTGGGTCGGAATTGACTCGTTCTAGCATGTCCTCAGCGACTCTTATGCGATTGAGTTTTTGGAGAAAATTCAGGTCTTTTGGGACTAGCTGAGCGGCAACATGTTTCATACCCAAGTGATTATTTAAAATGGTACAGATCGATTCGTGAGACACAAAAAGTTCAGCGGCAATTTCTCTCAAACTTGAATGTGGATTTTCAGTCACTATTTCCTTCACTCTTGCGATGTTAACTTCAGTTGAAGACGTTGATCGCCTACTAGAGCGAGGCAAATCTTCTATCACATCTCGACCGCTTTTGAACGCTTTGTACCACTAATAAGCACATGTTGATAAAGTCGATCAGTCAGTGACTCCGTACACGAAATTCCATGGCGATGCAAAATTCAAGACAAACTCTTTGTTCGATGTGCTTGTCCATTATGAAATTCGCAATACACACTAGATAATTATGATCTAACTAAAAACAGCACTGTATTTAATCTAAATAACAGATGCAACACAAACTCCGCGCCAAAATGGAAAACAGTTGTGCCAATTTAACAGCAAAAAAAAAAACAAAAAATTGAATTTGGAACCATAAACAAATCATCCATTCCCGATACTTTTTTGACTGAATGTATGTAGGTACAGTAGAATTAATTTCAAGAGTAGGTCATAATAATTCTTGTCTAGTTTCTTATCCAGCTTGAAGACTGAACTAGGAGTACTATCAGTTTACATAAATCCATTTCGTCAACCAAAAACATGACAAGTTTCCTAACCTCACTGCAAAACTGTCTTCGAAACGCTGATCCAATTTGTATAAACCCTTTTGTACCCCCTCTTACGACACCACGAATAATGAAGATGAGCTCTAACCCACACGGCGCTAACACATTAGACATTACAAAACTTATTTCAGTAATATTGCAGAAATCTACTATGCGAGGTCCATTCTTAATGCAATCTTCCAATGAAGGGTCAAGGCGAAGACGTCCACGAGACTGATGTTACCATTACTAAAATAAAAGTGAATAAATACCTACCTGCTAATTGTGATTAAAAAAAGTTAAAACGTTAGAAAACGTTTAAAAATGTCCAAGACTAGGCTGAGTGTGGCTGGTTTTCGTTTCATTTCGTCATTTGCGAATGTCGTAAGATTTTGACTTTTAATTCGACTGCGGTTTTCAGTCAACATTTTGATATTTAACTATGTTTTTAAACGTCTAGTATTTTGACACTGAATTAGCTTACTACACCGCGTTGTGACATGCATTATGAAATCAGTAACGAAAAAAAAAGATAGGAAAACAGAAAAAAGGAATTAAAGGACCAAATCAGGAAATAAGCGAAAAGTATCTTCTGAACAACACTCGTCCACAATTAGATTCTCAAGTGTTGTAATGATAGCAAAAAAAAAACGATTCCACTTCATTGTTACTTGTAATATCACCATGATGAATGCACATCTCACACCACCACTCAATTATCATTAATGACATTAACAAACATAACTACAGGTTTTTCCGTTTATCAGTTCTCGCTGTAATGGCATTAGAACTCGTTCCAACACTATAGGTTAATTACAAATTAATGTTGCATCGTCAGCTCGACCGACGGTATGCTGGTTCCATTGTTCAGCATCATCGTAAAAACTAAATGGTTTACTTATACAAGTATTTTTTAAATCAGGTTACTTTGTAAAATGTAGGCTACTAAGCCATCAATGTTACATAAAAGCGACATCGAATCTGATATCTTTTGTCATGGTTGGTTGGGATGGACTGAACCATGCATGACAATAAGGGATTATCCTCGGACCTACATTGGCTGGTGCTGGACAATGCTGGCCTTAAATGGACGGTAAAGGGATTGTGACCACAGGCAGAATTGTGAGTAGAGTTAGCGCTACTCACAATTCTCCCTGTGGTCACAACCCCTTTATCCTACCCGAAGGACGAAAACTATGTAACCGACTCGGTATTAGAGACAAAATTCTTTAGGATATACATCGGAAAAATAGTCAGGACACGACATATTCTGCAGAACATTATGCCTGCTGATTCCCGGAAGGTTAAACAGAGGTGTACCTACCTATACCAGCCTAGCACGCCCACAAATCGTCAGTTATGTTTGAGCCCCCTATCACAATGATAGAGGGCGAGTCTATTGCATCAACCGGGCTCAAAATCAGACTTCAAGCTGACTGAGAAATTCTGATTGTAACATTGAACAACACTTTTTCTAACCTTTAGCAGAGTAGAGCTTACGACGCTCTTACGAATTCTGAATCCACTTAGATTAGAGTTTCATGGCCATTTATAATTTCATTCAAATGTTTGTTTTCATGGGAAAATGAAAGCTGGAAATAAAATATTTCAGGCAGAGAATGGTTATCTACAACTATTCTATAAATAATACGTATTGTTGTGTATTTAAATTCGTGCAGGCATGTAAATGCGGGGGCGAATAATTATGGTATTTGTGAAGTATTGTTTCACACCCGAGCGGGAAAATTGTGTAACCAGGAAAATGATTTTCCTCGTTTCTTTCAAATTGGGTCTTTCATTTAGTGTAGCGTAATGCGTAAGGCCTGGTATTTTTTCTCCAAGTTTTTCACAAACTGGGGCGAATTAACAGCTCTTTATGAAACTGAAAACTTTTTTATTTTAAATACTTAATAATATAAACTGGTTCAAATAAATAAACAGTAAAAATATATGACAAGTGTTGTAAAAACATTTCTTTTTATTTGATCGCAGTCGCTCACGCCAATGTTACGAAAGACCGTTTTACGATAAATTAATGCGCTCTACTATACAATAAACTATCCATAACTGCCGTAAATAATATTCATTTTAATGGGTCGTCCGGTGGTGACAAATTACGATGATGAAGTTGACAATGTCATAGAAGACAATATTTTAATCACTGTATAAAATATCTCTTCCTTGATCACAGTTTTATTCACACCTTTTCTAAGGAAGAAATCAAGCGCCACTTTCTTTATTATTGAAATTGTCAGACAAATGTCACAAACATTACAACATTCTAACCAACGTGTTTTTTCAACTAATAAAAATATTTAAATTGGTATTTACCGAATCACCTTGACCGACCACATTCAAATGAGCTGTGAAGAAAAAAACTAAAATGTTTAAAGCTTGTGCGACTGTGGATTCAGTCATCATTCGTCAACGGACTTGTCATTCACACGTCGAAGAAATATTAGAATATACATAGAACTGCAAGTTGGCTGCTGGCTTACTTCTGAGACCTTGACCCAAAAATAACAAAACATTCGTCTTGACACCGTGACATCGAAGACTAGAATACTTTTTGTTCACGAATGTATGAGTGCCATTGTTCTGCTGCGGAGATCACTTTCAATTTCACCTAGCAGGCGTGCATAACAGCGAGGCGTTATGAAACGTCAGTCCGTGACGCGAACCACTCCGTCACATAATAATGTCATTTTTTTTTGCAACTGTATGTACTAAAGTTAAGCTATGCAAATTAAAAGACAATATTTGCACTCGATATTCAGATCAGCAATGAATTCGGATTCGTTGCCTTGATCTCTTTTTTGTGAGCATAATGAATATGGGATCGTATCTCATTTATTGAGTTATACAGTATTCTGCCTTCCAGTCGATTGCAAATAGGGCCCAATAGCTGTGTTCTTTTAAGCAGGTTTACTGTATACGAATTAGTGGATTTCATAACGATCAGTGTGCTATGTGCTGCCATCTATTACCTGACTTTGAAATAATAGAGCTAACCAGTTTCTTTCATAGCGCAGGACATATTAACATAACCAGCTCCATCAGAAAATAAAATCAAATGTAAGTAATAAAAATAACAGAAACGAAAATTCCTGCGTGACATACTAGTTAAAACGACGTTTGACATTGCTCACGGTAACTGAAAATAAAAGAATTGTGCTGGATAGTTGACCCAAATAATGTGAGCGTAACAAATGATTTATAGCAAAGCAAAGCGCTCGATATTCGAGTGTTTCATAACGTAGTGTAAACAACACGCGGAATATCTTAGCGCGAAGTACTACAATAACTCAATAGCATGTATAATTGGATAATAGTGATAATCTTTCTTTATGGCGGCGGCCTTGCGCTGACCGTGCGCCCAACCCGGCCGATTGTGAAGACCCCACGCGCGACCATACACGCTGCAGCTACACAACACCACAATTTAGCAGAACTGCACTAAACAAATGTTTGCGCCAAATGCGGCGACAGATTTTAATACTTCTCACTTTGTGCCAACGCATTACCAACCTGCCTAATTCTAACTAGGTACAGTTTTTTGGCCTACTGTTCTCAATTATTAGCATTGGACTAATATCAAGCGATAATGGCATGTTGTAAGCGATAATAGCCGCTAAAGTTTTATGGTTAGAATTTAGAATTGTTGGCGTTAGCTACCAATGCTTCCAAGGTCAAGGGAGTTACTCAATAAGACCGGTTGTGTATGACACTGTGTCTGACCGTTGCATAATTTCCCGCGGTTTGTGTTCACGACGCCAAAGATGTCTCGACATACTCGGTTCTATATTTCTTTCATTTTACGTATCAATAAAACCTTTTTTATGCGAGACTGCTTTTAGTTTTCCTATTTGAATATGGCGGGTGTGCGGGCTGATGCCTCATGGCAACGGCCTTGAAAACAACAGTTATTATTTTATGGTGTAATCGATAACATTGCACTTTGCCGTTATTGATTGGAAATCTGCACGCTATTGTTTCAAAGCATAAAGCTTTTCGGCGGTGACATTTTTTTATCTACTTCCGCCATAGATAGGCCATTCTTCTTTCCTGTTCCTGGCACTCCTCGAAGTGTTTCTTCATCAACTTCTACTTCCCAGGATCCAAAAAACAAAATCTGTCTAACAGTGAGCCTATCCTGATGTGCCTTTTCCACTGGTAGTGTTCACTATATCTTATAAATCATTATTTAAATGAACAGTTTCAACAAATCGTAAAATGCGCGTGTCCAACGCTGTGATTTACAGCAATACCCCTGTAGACTCTTGCAAAGGGCAGGCACAGCCCATGCCCATTAGTGCACTTTACGACCTGATTAATGGAGGAAATACTAACCCAAGTGGAAGCGAAGGGCCATATCTATGAGGAAATAAACTCATCGCGAGACGATTAGTATTATTCCAAAGTTTAGAACGTTATGGTATAGCTCTATCAAGGCGCTCGAAACAGGAAAATATAAATGTTAATTTAGCCATAAATATCGGAATATATAGACGCTATCAAGGTAATTAACAAATTTTCACAACATTCGCTAATAATATCTTAGCTAACAATAGTATAATTGCGTTCTTGATTATTATTGTGCCGTGTAAATGGCATAAGTCCAGTCTTTGAAGTCGCATCACAGAAAGGGCAAGAGTTTGGTCGAGTAATTTAACATTCAGAAGATCAAAGGCTTTAAATTGTTTACCAACATTTCATTTTTATCTCCAAACAAAAAGTCTATTAACTTAATGATTCAATCAAAGTTTATTTTTAAATCGACAGAAAATTGCAGTAGATTGGTCAAATTAAATTGCAACAAGCTCCGTCATTGATATTCTGAACAAGTTGTAGTAATAGAAACACGCGTTTACACGGCATGCGGCAGGTGTAGCGTAAGCGTTGCATCATCAGGAGGAACAAATTAGCTCATCACCCAGAAATATTGAGAAACACGCCTGTAATGTTACTTGTATTGCGATGTAGCTGATACGATTCATTAATCAGCTACATTCATGAAATCATTTGATAATTCCTTTGTTGGGGAAAATACCAAAATAGCGTAAAGGAAATGAAACGTTCGCTTGAGTTCCCAGATGACTTTTACGCGTGTAACGACCACTTACGACGACTCTGAAGGTCAAACATTCTCAAACAAAGAATAAGTATTAAACTCAACGCATTTAATTTTTATCTCTATCATAATTTCATAGGGCAACATTAGTTACAAACACCATTAATCTTCCATCGAACTTAGCGAAATGAGCTCTTGATAAAATCACAATAAAACTTTGGCACAAATAACGCGTGACGGTGGCCTATTCATTTGGGCAACAAAGCTGGCCCGCCCGGCCGACCGATCAATAATGCCGAAACACCGGGTGCCGTTCCCCATAACCCTCCGGCGCTGATAGGCGACCTCTAAACCTTGATTAGCTTGAACCTCCTCAAAAGGGATTTGGAAAATTGGAATCTGAGCTGTAATTGTACGATTTGGAGCACCCTTAGGCAATTGATATTATGTTTTTTAAGCCATATTCCCCCTTATGGTTCAGTAAAATTCCGAATGGAAATGGAATGTTTTCGTCTGAGGCGTGTCGCGATTGAAATTCAGAACAAAGAAAAGGCGGTGATAGCCCTACGCTGTCAATAATAAATTTTGTTTACTTCATTTGACTTAAATCGTTAGGATAATTCGCAAATAAATTTTGAACTACGTATAAATAGTGAAAGTTTTGAAAAAAAAAAAAACTTTTCAATTAGAACTTAGCGGACGATTGCTTTAAATTAAAAATGCTTTGCCAATAAATTACATCACATCAACATTTCTTTCAATTAATGTCAAAATGTCCTCTTTGCTAATGAAGTGTACCGCTTTAATGGGCCCATATAACTCAGTGCAGCACGCCCCGTATCTCGATAGTCGGCCAGATTCTGGCGAGCGTTTGATCGCTATCCGTCATTTTTGGTACTATTTATAAATTGGAGGTAAGTGCTCTATTTCTGGAAAGCGCAGTTTCGTAAACGTCCATGAAACGATCGTTTAAAGATACTTATGGATGTGCAATTTTTTCCAACTTCACAGACTAAATTCTATCTAGACTAGTGCTGGTGGTGCAAACGCATTTCAATTAGGCGAAATGTATTCCCAACTAGCTGATTGCGGTCCAGAGTTCAAGGGAACTTTCTGAATGCTTGCTGCACTAGCCGTTAGAACTCTAAAGCTTCCCAGTCGTCTTTAAATTACTTTCAGTCCCAGATTGGAACATAAATTGATTAAAAATTACATTAAGCAAAACGTATTCAGAATATTTTTAATCAAATATGCTTTCACGGGAATAATATTTATAGTTGATCTCGTAATTATTTACAGCTTTCGCATGAATTGAAATAAATGGTATATTCATATCGCAATCATCAATATTACGTTATTTATCTTTAAGATTGCCCTTCCGGTTGTTTAAGAGCGTTTACGCCGTCCATGCGCTGTTTGACTCCAAAACAGTACTTTTCAAACCCTTTAAATACCATCAACCCTTTATTTTACAAAAATGATAATTACTAATAACTTTAGGAAATTTCGTTGTCTCAATAGTTGGAGAGAAAAATATTTCAATTAATAGAGTATTGGTAAATTCTATCAAGATAACTCGACAGAGGTTTTCTTAATTTCCCTTTCAGCGTCAGTTTCGACGCTCTAATTATAGGAAACCACTGGCAAACCTAATTAGATTTTTTTTTTACCTATTGCTAAGATCCTAAGGAATATAGTTGGAGAAGAAAATTTTTTGATTTAGGTTTCTTTATATAAGAAATTAAAGTTCAAACAATGTGAAATATTAAGGAATTAAAATGATTTTTTCACCGATATATCTTACTTGATTTAATATAATAATAGCATAATATAATAGAAGAACATATGCTTTAAAACATCCAATTTAAAATTTCAAATAATTTACAGCGATTATTTTTCTATAAATATTTGAAAACTACTATAAATCACTGCGCGCGAGCAATTTCAAATCAGTCCGCCGCGAGGCTTTCTAGAGAGACGACATGTCGCTCGGCGCTCTGCCTGACCCGAGTTGACCTTAGTCGTACTTGGAAGGATAGCGGACGTTTATAGTGTGATTAAAAAATCTTGGTACTTTGATGATTAAATTTTTTTATTATTATTTTTGATGACTGACAATATTTTTAGTGACAACCAATATCTACCCTATTTTTTTACCTACGAATTTTATTTATTAAAACTTTTACTTATTTTTTTGTAAATAAGAACATAAATTGTTTTTAAAGTTAACGCCAACCTATTGTATTTCCCTCATAAGGGGTGTCACTAAGAGAAACATCGCGTCAGGTTAAAATATAATATAAAATAAACGTAAGTAAATCCGTATAAAGTGATTTATTTGAATAGAATAAGAAATATTTATTAATCAGTCACAAATCAATAATAATTAACGAAGTTCGGTTTCTTTCTAAAGTTTAGATCAACAAATTCATGTTTGAATAACTAAAAAACGACTTTAATATTAATCATAATTATAGCTATACTTGCAATAATATATTTATTATTGAATACTTATTTTATGCACTCGTACTTTAGTAATCCGTGTACGTTCAAATTCAAATTAAATTTTACTACAACAATTGCACTCGAACGGATCATAGTGAGTTAGTTTGACTATAGCGCAAGAGAACGCGCCAGCGCTATGCACACAGGCACGCGCGCTTTTGTGTGCGTAAAAAATGCATTGAATTACCTAAACTTGACTTCGCGCGATAGACGTAAACGCTCTTAACACAGAAAAAAACATTTGACGAATAAACGCTACTCAAATAAAAGATGTAATCTAGAATGTCTTTGAATTTTAGAGTTATGGAAGTATAGTACATTGATGATAATTATGATGTTCACTCAAGGATGCCTCTGATTGTGGCAGGAAATCCCCGAAGACACTGAAAATAAAGCAAAATGTTCTTAAAAGGATGAAGCAGCTTAATTATTAACGCTTATCTTCTCATCCGGTTCTTTGCGAACAGAAGGACCAGAAAATAACCGGTTGTTTTATTCCCGTCCGCAGGAACATTTACAAGAACAATCATTAGATAGGGAACAATACAATTCAGATTAGACGGTTTTGACGTGAGTTTGTAGGTAAACAAAGCTTTTGAACATGGTTTTGTCGGTGCAATAATATCTGTACACCTATCTCTTATTTCCCCGTGGACTATTATAACTTGTCTTCTAAATCTTTTGTATCTTGTGAACAGGCACAACGGAGAGAGCATGCCTCATCACCGGCTCCGTCGAGGGCATAATGGTGGTCCTGGACTTCATCATGGACAAGATCAAGGAGAAGCCAGAACTTGTCAAGCCCTTCCCGGATGGCGTCGACACCAAGATGCCCCAGGATAGGGATAAGCAGGTATGACTCGGATTTTTACATTTTTACACGGAAATTTTAGGAGGCGAATAGAAGCGGCTTTGTGAAAAATCGACGTTAATAATTGTAAAGTTTCCAGCTGTGAGGAAAATCAACAAAGAAAGTAGTAAAAGCAAACGTATGATATATTTTTATGATCGTGAAGAGTTCAAACTCCGGCTTGCCTTTGTGCGCGCTTTCCGAGCTTAACTCTACTGGGTTAAGGAAGAGATACCAAAAAACTATTTTAGACATTTTGGAACCGGCAGCTTTTTACATAACGACACCGAATATAAAGGCAGACATTCTTATAACAAAGCGTTTAGGGTCACTACGGGTATTTTTATGTACGGATGTGACCTTTTTACCGTGAATAAATTAGCCGGCTTCCGTCCTGTTTTTCGACTTAGATAAGCCCTGAACCATATTTGATAATGTCTCGACACGTAAGCAAAAACTGGGGTATCTTCGGTCTTCAATCATCGCATTACTCCTGTCATGGCATCCGCATACGGGAACGGGAGTGGCGCATAAATTGTAAGCAACGGCACGGTATGGAACCGAGACAAATGGCCGTCATTTAGACGAAACCCCTAAATAAGTGTAATGTTCGGCTCGTCTCGTGTATCGTCCATTATTTGATACGGACTTTGGATTTAGGAAGTGTGGAATATGTGAGATACTCCGATTTTATTCGTCTCTCTTATATAGAATATATTATGCCAGTAAAGCTTCCATTTTATACTGCTCTTGCTATTGGGTCCTTAAATCTGAACTTCACCCTGTACAGTTTCGTCGTTTCATACATATACCTTCTCTATTACCGCACCCGAATTTTAACGGCTCCTAATTTTGCATGTTAGTACTGCATAAAATTTAGCATACAATGTAAAGGGTTATAAACATTCTGTAATACACCGAAACATAAAAACAGGCGAACAATTTTACTGAAATGTAACAATTATGTACTTATGCCCGTTTCTCGAGTACTGCGCCTTGAATGCTCGCGCGGCTGTGCCAAAACTGTTATATTTACATATTTGTTCAGCCTCTTCGCTTCATTGTTGTGTGTACTATGCGAAGCGTACTATGTATGTCAGGGTGGTAGATCCGAGCCAGAAATTCGGTTTCGTAGAAGTCTCTGTCGAAGTGCGAGTGTGAACATTCTGAACTGCTCTATTCAATCTAGCTTTTGATACTAAGGTTCCTTTATTAACCAAAATAGCCAATAATGTCGTCCATCGGATTTGGCAGAACTGTCCCCTTGGGTGTTGGTAGTGGCATGCTGAGTTTCCCAATCTTTTTTGCCAAGAATGGTGATCAAACAAAAAGATGTCTCAATGAGCCTTTCATTGCGTTAATTATTAACCTCATTAGAAGTCTCTTATTGTACTATAATAAATCGGAACATTTATATCTTGAATAAACACAGTATTCTTTGCAGTTCCGTAGCAAAGTGGCACTGTAAAATAATTTGTTCCAAGTAAAACAGCCCATTCATTGCAGGAAAACTTCTTCAAAAGCGTTTAAGCCAGGGATGCTCAACTTGATGGGCACTGGGCAGCCTGGCAGTCCGTGTGGCAAGCCCGGCTTTTCACTCTTGAAAATTTAAAGTAATTAACGCAACTATTCATTGAGAGGGTGCTTCTTGTGCCTGTTTCATACAAACTACAGCTTCCGCCTGCGGCTTTGCCCGCATGAATTCATTTTCCTACACAATATCTTTATAAATGATAGCCTATGGATTTGTCTTATGTGTATAAGTTATATTACGTCGCCTCACAAACTTTTGTGTTTATAATATTATATTAAGTAAGAAGTAAGATTCTTGAGACTATCTTTTGAAGACAACTGTGATGAAACATCTTAATTAGAACGTGAAGTAGCCGATATAAAGGTCAAGTGTAATAGACAAAATAATTGGAAACAAAATTGTAACTTCTAAAATGGACCATCTTCAACAAGTACACAAGTACCTTTAGATATTGAGAAAAAGAAAGCCCTTTTCACGCTCTACTTTTCATGGCATGTAAATCTCATACACGCCAACTAAAATAACTTGAATATTTTCGAGCTCGGTTGTCGACGAAGAAGACCGCACCTTCCACATTCCAAGAACACAATATCGATTAAATCTTAATAGACGCCTATTAAATATTAAACTAATTATCTTCAGGTTGTTTCCCGTGATGGCGTGAACGATTTTAAATGGTATCTACGCTGGCATATTAAATTAGCGCCGACCGACGGAGGGCGAGCCACGTGCTCGGAACACGTGGCCGGCGTACTGATCACAAAGATCAATAAATCATAATTGTATAGCTCAGAAACATTGTTTTATAAACGTTTCTTATAGATTTTTTGCGGTTCATGTAGACCTCTCTCCTGGGCGAACGTGCGCGCCATTAATAAAGGATGTCATATCGAAATAATTGGAATACCGTGAATGTATTTGTCCTTTTTTGGTCGCGACAGTCACGTAATATTAAAATCTGAATAAATATTGGTAGATGTGACTAGAGAGGTATGCTACCTAATACTAAAAGTTTAGGGATCTCCTATCTAGGTCGCTTAACCAAACCATCGGATAGTGTGGTCCGTTTGCTGGTTATTTTCAATGAACGTTCGACGGAAACAAAGGCTGCTCGAAACTGACACCGAAGTTCTGTACCTCATATGTGGGTATAGTGACTGGGATGCTATTGCTACACTTGTTCGTTTTGGCACATTCGATTCGACACTATTTGTTGAACAAGATAACCGATCGACGTACACGTTTCAGCGTTCATTCATTTGGCTTGTAACGATCGGATTAATTCTTTCGGCATTTACTATCGTTGAATTATGCTTGGGTCGGCTCGGCATAATTTGAGGTAAGCCGAGCTAAATTTTTCCGAACATATGTTTAAGTTACTGTTTAATGGCTGCCTCGTCTGCATATGTTCCCAATGGGGGCGGTAGTGGGTCCAAAAGCAAATGGGGGCATTATGAAATACCTCTATTTTATCTTCTAAAATGTTTATCTTATAACTATTTTGTAAAAGGGGGCGTTGGATTTTTTCTCTTGTTAAGGGGGCGGCAGTCCATAAAAGGTCGGGAACCTGTGGTCTAGTGGTAGCAATCGCGACTGCTGAACATGAGGTCCTGGGTTCGATTCGTTCGGGCAAATTTTTATTGGGTTTTTCAGGAATTTCTTCATTGCACGGGTGTACCGAATCGTGGCACCTCGAACATAATGTCTGTGTAAAACTAATAACATTTTGTAAATGCAAACCGAAATTAAATATTCTAAACTTATCAATAGCACTTTCATCCTTTTTCAGTTAAAAACTACATGCCGTAAATACCAATAAACGATGCTTTAATGCTAGGTAATACAGAAACAGCATTAATTTCATGTGGCGAACATAAAATGAGTTTATGTTAGTGCAGCTTATCTACACAGCCGGTACTGACTGCATTAGATAAAATTAACAGTCGCCTTTTTACTACATATTGCGTGCAGTTTAATTACGGACTTAAACGGGACTTAATTTAGTCGAAACTGACGCAGCAGCTGGACAAGTCTCTACGACCAAGTCCTACTCGGCCTCCCGTATCTTCTTTCTGTATGCAGAGTCAATCTTCATTGTCCGATTAATTTTTTCACCTTATTTCCGACTATAGATCTCTTTCGTTGTCTTCCACGCCTCTGCCCGTTTTGACTTTTCTTTCTGTCTCTTCATTTCATATCAGTCTTGAATATTTCTGAAATTTTCTTTCCTTAATCCGACGATTGATAGTTCTCAGCACTCGGATTTGCTCCCTTGAATCTCCTAATACTAAGGAGTCTGTGTCTGTGTGTCTGAGTTTACCAAGGTCTTCATGAAACAGCTGTAGAGCAGTCCTATAATTCACAAAATGTCACTGACGCTTGACATTTCAATTTATTCAAAGGTAATTGGTAATTTGTATGTTTCCTTAAAAGGAAGGTATCATTTTATGGTACGGAGGGAGCTCTGACGATATTGTAACGAAAGGGAAAAGCCTTTCGGATACGCGCTCGCTCCAATATAATAATTTTGTAGAGTTGTATCGGGCAACGACGGAAAACGACGAGGAAATTTTATTTGAACGAGGTTAGGCTGAGAGCAATATCAACAACTTTATAATAATATTCGCATCTTGGAAAACCGCTCCACTTTTACGTAATATAATAGTTTCAGTAAACGCAAACACACAGTACAGTTCTAATCAGTAAACGCATAGCCATTAATGTTTCTGTTCCATTTAGCGCTCGTCAGTGACAGAGCCAATAGAAAGTGATTACGCGCAGTAATTTGATGTGAGAACATTATCCTGTGTTCACAGCAGGTTAGCCAAATGAAAATCAAATTGTGATTGTAAGCAGAAAACGTTATGCCTCCATATCAGACGATTTGCATGCAAATGGCCGCCCGCAGTTAAAGCCAACTTTGTATTCATCGAGAAGGGTATTTTTCTTTATTTATTGAGGTAGGCCACTTTGTGTGCTGGACGATTTCGGAAGAATGTGACGCCGCGTCCGCTATTCAGAATTTTATTCAAACATATTAAGTTTCATTCGTTTTCCGATATTTTTATAGGTACAGAAAAAAATGGTTAACAAAGGCTTTACTGTGAAACGAATGCCTATCGAATATCCTTCACCAGTTTCCATGAATATAAAATTTCAGTGGGCGCACGTGTACAGGTCACAGGCGGACAGCTGTAACAGGCTTTGCGTTAAGCTTTCGGAAATACAGTACATTTTTGCAAAGGGATGCACATTAATATCGAGCTCTTCGGGATTAGATCCATCACTCCTCAACATGCATTATGTGGAATACAACAGAACGTAGCAAAGTGTTCGTTCGTAGAGCTTCTGTTGCCACAGTCGCACTACCTATATTTTTTGTAAGTATCGCACATCTGCTTCCCACCTTGTTCCATCGACCGTTTCGTACAGGTAAACATTGTCAGCCCATCATTTCTGTACTAAGGCTCCCTGCATATCAATTGTTTATTTCCGTTGCAAATCTTTTTCAGTGTCGATGGTAGTTACTATAAAATTTTATTGGTCCAATACTTGACTACTTCCAAGGCATCGTCGGCGATAAAAAGGTCGCTTTGCTGATTTTGATGTTGGGACACAAAGGGCAGTGAAGCATGTGAGACATAAGCCTGCGATGCAGTTCCATATTATTTAGCTTTACCAAATTCCCTAAAGACTCCTATTTTAAAACAAAATTAATCAACCATCGCACCCAGTTCGTGAGAATTTCTTTCATAAACAAAATTATGCAAATTAAGACCAGCAACAACAATTTGCTCTAGTTAAATGTTAAAGATCAAACCGATTTTCTTAAACTTTTAAAATTTCAGGCCGAACTTTAACACAAACGTAATCTATTATTCCGTCTTATCTGTAATACCTGCAAAGTTTTAACACTTGGAGGGTGCATAGAGGTCAGAGTTCGCTTCAATATAACAATTTGGAGGCATCGCGTGAAAACACTTTCGCGGACGGAATCGCATCCATCACGGGTGATTTATTATTACTGCTGTTATATTGTCGTTATTTCAGTGGAGTTACATTATGGTGCTTCGTTTTCATCGTTAAGGGAAAATTACGCTTTTCAAAGATTACGTGTTGTGGCAAAACTTGGGCAGTGGCTTAGGGCGTTTCCCGTTAGGCCCGGTTTCTTCTAAAATGGAGACGAGACGAGCGGAGCGGAGAGATGTGCGGGAATCGACCAGTTGAAATCCACATCGAATCTCTCGTCTCTCCTGTCAACTCCTGTGATTTGTCTTATGTGGGATGCCTCCGCACCGCTCCGCTGGTCTCCGCTTTAATGGTAAGCGGGCCTTATTCTGATCCACTCGATCATTAATTAACGGCGTAAATGAGAACAAAGATGGATTCCTACATCAAATAGGAATTCATCTTTGTTCTCATTTACGGGTTTGGTTTGTAACTGATGTTAATAATTTCTGTTTTAGATCTTATTTAAATTATATGTATAAAAATAATCTTATCGTTTTTAAGAGAGCAAATCAAAATAATTCGCTACAGTTAATTTCTCGACAACCTTTCCCTACTTTCAGTAGAGCTACTAAATGATAAAGTAAATAGAACGTTACGTGTTATCTGTTACCTTATCACTGGTGTACATAACCGTGCTCTTTATATAACGTACATATGTATCTAACTGCTAATCAATACTACCCACTTGATACTTATGAGCGTGGAAATTATGAAAGGGACAGATGTTCAAAGTTCAATATTTCATACATAAGTAAAGTGATGTTTGGTAAATACATAACTGTTCATTATCGAATGAACCTGTAATTACCTACTATCATAGGGACCCAACTTGCCTTAAATTAAATATGAAATTCTAGATTTTGTATCCAATTAAGCACTAAAACATCGTAACGAAACTGGCTTGTAGAAGAAAACAATCTCTATTATGTACCGGGAAACAATCAATAACACACAAAATGTTAGTTATTCATTCAAAGTTATTTTATCGCCTTCAAAGTATGCTCCTTCAGAAACGATACACTTACGCCAACGGATAATCTAATCATCAAAGCGTTTTTTAAACGCTTTTTCCGGAATTGAGTTCAGTTCTCGCCGCGAATTCTCCTTTATGTCTTCTACCGAATGAAAACAAAACGGGTGCCACGAAGTAATTTGTGGTTAGGAAAAAGAAAGAAGTCGGCTGGAGCCATATCTGGTGAATATGGTGCTTGCTCGATGGTATTTGTTTAGCTTTTGGTCAAAAAATCGTTCACTATGATGGCCTTGTGCGAAGGCGCATTATCGTGGTGCAAAATCCAAGAATTTTCTTTCTACAAATTGGCCTTTTTCGTCGAATTTGCTCTCTTAAACGCCGCATAACGCTCAAATAATATTCTTTATTTACTGTTTGACCTTCCGGCAAGAATTCCGAGTGCACAACACCGCGATAGTCAAAGAAAACGGTCAACATGACTTTTGATCGACTTTGGTGTGGTTTTTTCGGTTTCGGTTCAGTTGGAAGGCGCCACTCTGAAGCTTGTTGAATAGTTTGCATGTCAAACTCGTAAACCCACGTGTCGTCACCAGTAAGTAACAATGCGTTTCATGAATGTTGGGTCGGAATTGACTCGTTCTAGCATGTCCTCAGCGACTCTTATGCGATTGAGTTTTTGGAGAAAATTCAGTTCTTTTGGGACTAGCCGAGCGGCAACATGTTGTGATTATTTAAAATGGTACAGACCGACTAGTGAAACACAGAAAGTTCAGCGGCTATTTCTCTAAACCTTGTATGAGGATTTTCAGTCACTATTTCCTTCACTCTTACGATGTTAACTTCAGTTGAAGACGTTGATCGCCTACCAGAGAGAGGCAAATGTTCCATCACATCTTGACCGCTTTTGAACGCTTTGTACCACTCATAGCGCACGTCTTTTGGATAAACTCGATTCACCGTAAGCCTTCTGTAACATTTTCAGGCACTCCTATCACGAAATTCCATTGGCGATGCAAAATTTAAGAAAAAGTCGTTGTTCGATGTTTTTGTCCATTATGAAATTAGCAATAAACACCAGATATGATCTAACAAAAAACAGTACTGTATTTAACCTGAATAACAGATGCAACTCAAACTCCGCGTCAAAATGGAAAACAGTTGTGCCAAACTAGCAACAAAAAAAAATTTTTGCAACCATAAACAAATCATCCATTCCCGATACTTCTTTGACTGAATATAGGACGCCCTGGGCCCGCGTGGTGGGAGAAAGCCTTGGTCCCAGCAGTGGGACCAGTATAGGCTATGTTTATGTAATCTAATTAAGCTATCAAAACATCTATAAGAAAGTCTACAAGTCATCAAAATACCACACCATTAAAAATGTAATGTACCCACAAATCTAAATGCCATTACAGAACCACATCGGTACCTGCGTCACAGAATCAAGTCTGAATTATGAAGTAAGCTATGTGCGGTCGTGAAACCACTAAATGCATATTTATATTATGCATGAGCTTCCGTTCTGCTTGCGGGGAGAAAAAACATAAATCATGTGGGGCTTGTAATGTAAGGGACAAGAACAAATGGACTATACCTATGTGTCGTAGGTCTGATTCGATCGACCGCTGATTTATAGCGTTTTTAATTACAGTAGTTGTAGGTCCAGGTTATATTTGCTGTCTGAAATTGTACCTAATGTTATGAACTGATGCCTAATGAAAATGACTTGACGGTGATAGACGAACTGATGTCATTCATTATTACATTACCACTATTAGCAAGAAAACATTCTCTATCGACTTCCGATAAATCCTCGTCTTATAAGACGCTTTTGGTCCTTCCTTTGTAGGGCAGAATTTAACTAATCTCTTTCAAAGACATTTACAGACTTCGTAAGTTCATATCAACCTAGGGAACACTGTTTGGAATCATCTGAGCAACTCTGCCATCTACAGTACTAAAGTACATTGTAGCTGCACCAAAGTACATTATAGCAAGTAGTGCAAGCTAAGTGGTCGTCGCAAGGTCAGACGCGGGCGAATCACGTTCCTACGCTATCGGCGTACGTAATTCATTAGTTAGAAGCGATAAACACCTCGCTGTGAGCTGTGAGTCTAGTTCTATGTTGTATCAACAACTATTTTATTAGACATCAAATACAAAAGACATTTGTGAACGTCTGCAAATCATCTTTTTGGTCGTCAAAATTACATACTTCCCGACATTTATGATCCTAAACAATTTCTCCAGCTTGTCCCAGCGTCTTACAAATTGTCCAAAGGCGGTCACTGTGCCCTAAATTCCTGTTGTATGTTGTCAAATATGTATTACTTGGGCTCATAACTCCATGTAATCTTTTAAGGGTCGCCAACCATATGGTTCTCTATGAAAAGGCATTTAGTTGCCTGTGCTTTGTTGGTTGTAGTAAAGCCCTGCGCATACAATACCGAAGGATCGTAGGCTGCAGAATTGTAGAGCTAACCTATCTTTCTCAATAGGGCTTCAGAAACTTTCTAAACTATTTGCTACCGTATCATCTATCAGCCGAAAGATGTATTCAAAATTCCGGGCGTATTGTTGACAGATTGTATCAACCATCGGGCTATTGAACTCCAAGCATTACTCCACTTCCCACTGAACACTCTGAAAATGTGTAAAAAGACCATTAAACTATCCATTACACCATAACTTATGTAACAGAAGCAATAAAGTTGATTTCTAAACGGTAATCTTTTCGGCTGATTAGCGTTAGCGGAACAGTGCTCGATATGGCCTGTGCCGGGTGTGACCGAACACGTGCGCTGACGTGCGATCGTGCAGGGTCATAGATCAATAACGTGTATGCTAGGAAAGGGTGCCAGTGCCTCCTGGTACCGAGCACAAAGGAAAACGAAGGCGTAGGCGGTATCCCAGTACCTCACTATTGCAACCGCAACAGAGTTCTGAAACTGTACTTGCTTATTTCACCGTCTGATGTATTATCTACTCTTTGGTTTTTTGGCGATGCGATGCGGACTGCGGTAGTTACATCATTTGGGGGAGGGTCCTGCTGTGGGCACTGCGGATGTTAACTTTAGCGTAATTGCGACCCCAATCTCTGAAAAATATAGGGAAAATATTAGAGGGGATGTTTTCTCCAATAAACTAAGTAATAAAACATTGAAATAAGGTATTATAGGTAAGTCTCGCCCCCTATTTCATGGGACTTAAACAAACCTGGTGAAATCTGGTTGTACTATTAAGGACACCTCTGCCGAACCCTTCTGGGATTACGGGCGTGATGTTATGTTACGTTCTGGTATTCGTTAAAGACATATAAAGTACAAACAGAAGTGATAAATCAGCAAACAAACCACTTTAAATAGGTTCGCAGGCATTGAGCAGAAGATCAAGGATAATTCACTCAAGATGGCTTAGCCTAGACCCAATTAAATCTATTAGAAAAAACACTCGTGGTACAGCTTCGCTTTATTTTGCGTCGGCTGTCGTACGTCTGCATCATTATACACCAGATCGTGTGTCGCAACACTATTAATTAACGGGTAACAGCCACCGTAACTAGCAGTACGAGAATATCTACGAAGAGATCATATCAGCGTACTATTACAGTAATTCTGCTAAGCACTAAACGTTTACGTAAACGTCATTTGTTAGAAGACATTGCACGTGATTCGCATTTTTTATATTAACGGAATATTTCCCAGCTATGTATGTAAATGTTTTTTTTTTTTATCAGGAAAAAATCTCAGCTTTTCAAATGTCAAGTAAGTTAGTTCTTAACAACCAATTATAAAGTTAGCACTTGTAGGTCTGTAGGACTATCAGTCGTAGTGATTGAGTAGGGCGAATCTTAGCTGTAATTTTCGTACTTTCTTTTGCTTCACAATATTTTTAAATGGAATTGAATATGCATTGTCAAGTATTAGGCAATCGCTATATTTTATAGACAAGCCAACAGAGACTGGTAATAATGCCAGTAAAAAATAATCGGTCCCCAATCTTGCGAGACAATCAAATGCCATTCAGAACTGCTAAATAATTCATAAACAACAATTAAGAATGCCATATTAAATTCAACAATGCTAATAGCTATTCCCGTGGCAACGGCGGATCCTTCAAAATTATGAATTCTCAGCAATATTGCCAGTTTACGTAAATGCCATTTAACATAAAATCAAGTTTACTGTGTATTTAGCTTTTATTCACCCTCTGTTCTACCGTATCTATATTTAAGGCCATAAAAGCGAAGCTGTTCAGCTTTAAGGCCTACATAAAATGAAGTTTAAACGAAGCCTGTGGCGTTGGTTTTATTCTAGCTCGTTTGGATCGTCGTAAGAAAATAACATAATTAATGATTTCTTGTAAAAAAGCTTAGATTAGCCAGCGAGGATCCTCGAGCGCGATAGCACACTAACTACCTTAACTTTTTGCCTTTATCTTAAGTTTCTACGCCATCTAGTAACCTCTCATTTATAGGTTTCTTCTATCTACGCATAAATTCACGCAAAATGCTTGTATCGTTGGGTCAATTCGCCGGTTCCACTCACGGTCAACAAACATTATAACACAGCAATTTCACGTCTTCTCATTCGCCTCTTAACATTTCCATTACCACAGCCACGTCTTCTTTCCAGGTGAAGATCTTGGTGCCGAACTCGACGGCCGGCATGATCATCGGCAAGGGTGGCAACTACATCAAGCAGATCAAAGAACAGAGCGGCAGTTACGTGCAGATCTCGCAGAAAGCCAAGGAGCTGTCGCTGCAGGAGCGCTGCATCACTGTTGTCGGTGAGTATCGAGGTACCAGTAACCATTGTCATCATTATCAGGCCAAATACTCCATGACAGGCTTACACAACCACCACGTCTGATCTCACATCGTCATTCTCACCTTGGTAAAGGTTTGTGTTCGTGTTTGGTTATTAGAAGACAAGAGCACACTACTGCATTATCTGCTGGTTTCCAAACAGGCACTCGCCTTTAACATTAACGACGAAGGGAACCTTTAATTATTGTAATGAAGTGGGCGCTCGACCCAGGTGAAAATAGGTGCTCAATTAATTAAATATTAATGGACTGCGGGTGGATATCAGGGATCACGGCGAGCCTCATTAGATAAGCAACCCCTTAAAGCGTTCATTTGCAATTCACCGAATTATCCTTTCTTATTATTCAAAGATAAGTGTTGTACCTTTAGTGTCTCGGTACGCCACGGTAGGGCTTTAATTAAGGTATTATTAGTTAAGCGCTTCCCAGCTTCCCACTTGCAATCCTATTTATATGTTATTATGGGACTACAAAGGTCCCGGGAGCACGTTGAACAGCCTGTCCCGGTTATGACAAGGATAGCTTTGGCAATGACAGTCGTTACAGACAGTCATAAGCCCGGAACTTTCACTACGGGTCGCACTTTGGAATATCGGTTCCTCAGTTCCTGTCTAGTAAGTTGGTTGCGTAAGTTCAGATGACACTTTGCATTTAGTTATTACGTATCTAAAGATCCTGAATACATACCGATAGTGGCTATAAACTATAATAATAATAATTTTATTGTTTATTTTCCTGTTGGGCGCTATTGATAAGAATTTTAAGATATTCCGTTTCATTTCAACCTGCTATAACACACTACTTTTAATCCTCCATCCTCTAAAATTAAAAGCACGCATAAGCTTCGCCTAACCTGCTATCAAGAATTCATCACTTTCCCATTCGTAGTAAATTATTCTAAATTGCGTCTGAACGTCCCACCTAGATCGAGGTCTAGCCATAAAACAGGCAATGATATAGCTGGTCCTGACCGAAGATTATAGTGACGAATGCCTCTATAAATGAAAAGGCTAACGCTAGACTTTTATTTTGACCTAGTAAACCTGATCCTTATCCTGAATGTTAAGGCTGTTTTTAGATTGGCTTATTAGCAAAGTTAATCTGCATTTTAGAACTAATAGGTTCTGTCCATTAGACCAAAGAAATATTGAGAGAGAACACTGGTTCACCGCCACTGTATTAAGTATTATATTAAGGAAGATTCTCTTCTTTCTGCACTCACAACATACTAGTTTTATGACTTTCAGCATTGAATTTAAGATTTTTCTTTGACTGGTTGTCTACACACAACCCAAAAAGCTGTGTCTGGCTAGAAACACGGAATGTTGTACAAGGGTTTATGTACCAAAGCGACATGGGAATATCTCTGGAAATTCGGCCCCTATAGGGAGAGAAATCTATTCGGGCGCAGAGCATTTAATTTTATGATAGTCCATAATTTAAAGCATTTCTTCTGCTGATTACACTACAAAGGGGCTTCCCACTTCTTCTTTTCGATACTCTACGATATAGGAACTAGTTTTCCGGTTCAATTTCGATTCTCGCGGACAGCCATTGCAGTTAACCGCGGATGTGTTGAACTGCTTCATTGGACGTCGGCGCTCGGCCAAATATCCGCACTCCGCAGTAGCGACACGTAATACCATCGATCAGTAACACTCACGTTTACACTTCATTATGGAAACACAAGGATTCTCTTCCCGGATGAAGATCTCGTGGCGGTGTGTTTTAGCATTTTAAAGAAGTTTACTATATTTTTTTCAAAGCAATAACTGCCGTTTCGCAAAAACACATAGCACCAGTTTAAGACCCCTTTGTCCAACTGTGGAATGACACAGGTTAAGAGTAACAGTCAGCTAATTTAATTTGTTCCTGCATAAGGTGACCTATTTTGACGACACACAATTAATATGGTCTAGTTAACGACGATCTTCTGCAGTCTAGTTGCACCTTTATGTCCGCTTGTACCACAAATGTAAGAGCGGGTTTACCATCACCAATGGAACGGCTTTTAAAGAGCTGTCAGTGTCAAAATTCCATGGCAATTCTGTGACAGCATTTGAACGCGGTTAAAATGAGCTTTCTGATAACGTTCAGTTTCATTGGCGAAATTAGCACTAAATGTGTTTAAACATCGTTCTGTTTCTGTCAATCGTTTCAAGATGACATAGGTCATAGACCTTATAATGTATGTAGTGATCTGTCGTCTAACCGGGCCTTTGTGTTAATTATATTTCTAAAATTACATATCATAAAGCATTTTAAACAAAATAGAAAGTCAGCTAAAATATTCATCGTTTTATTAGTTTTGTTTGCCACGGATAGTGTTGCAATTGTCTGCCAAATGTGTCCACCAGTGAGAGGATGTATCGGCTTACACAATCTAGGCTAGTCTATACTTTACCGATCAGTGGTTTTATTTTAAAAGCTTTGTATGTTACTTGATGGTTTCGTGACACGTTATACAAAGCTTTTGAAAAGGTAATACTCATATTGGTGCAAGTCACTGTTTAAAATTAATTGGTCAAACTTTGACCGCTTTATTCATAAAATAACAGTTTCGTAATAAACCTGTATATCATCACGAATCCGTATTTTTTTTTTTTGTTGAATCACATTTCAATATAAAGGGCGAACGCATAGAAATCCGATAGTTTTTTGGCGAGTGCCCTTCACGTGTACGAGGTCACACTGAGGCTAATTATACCGTATCGTTTTTGTTACAGAAATAATAGTTTACTTCTTGTTCGCTATGAACCTTGTAGGACGATAACTCGGAATTTTAATGACATCATTTTTGTATAAAACTTAAACTCAAAGCATTTATTTCAATTAAACCATTTACGGGCATTTTTGCATTTTCAAGGAGTCGGTCAGTTTGTTCAGCATGTTTGAAAATAGGTGCCCGTCATTCAACAGACCTTTGACAGTTGTTTTGTCTTTGATTATCTCCACAGTGAACTTTTTTTTGTCTTTTTACTCATTGCCATAACATTGGAAATGGTATAAAAATGTTAAGCGTCAAAAACCAAAAATGTTGATTAGTATCAATTTTATGATTATTACTTGTTTATGAGTTGAGAAGGTTAGAGGATATGAAGGCTATTTTATTTTAATTGTATGGGTGCTATCAAAGGTAAAATAACTGTAGAAAAGACGTTAAACGTGTCGGGCAAGTTGTACTTTGAAGTCATATAATTTACATCTTGTGGTGCGCTTACAATAATTATATCGTGTATTATGGAAATTCAAATACGTTTTGTTAAAGTTACGAGTACAAGCACTTTCCAACCGCCATCTCAAGTGTACCGATAAAACTCCTCGATATTTGCTGATATTTTTAAAACTCGAATAAACGGCTGACTAGCTAAAAGCCAGATTATCTGATATTGGATTTGCGGCATCCATATCGTTGCGGTCCGGATGCGGCGGGAAATTGTGCCGGATAGGTAACCGGCGTTTTAACTGGGCAGCCGTTACCGCCGAAGGCACTGAGTTTGTATCCGATAAGGTGATGCGCAAACTGGGAATAAGAAAAATATGTTCAGCGATGCTGATAGCCTGATAGGTAGGTTTTCAGGAGACAGGATTTTTATTTCCTGGTAGCATTTTATACCCGGCTGTTTTCACTAGGCGAGGATTAGATGATTCCTCGGCCAAAACGCTCGGCTCGATGCCGAGAAGTGAAATCCCAAAATTGTATTATTATTTAAGTATTCATTTAGGTGTCGTCACATTGTGTTAGTGAAAACACGTTACTTTTCAGTTATTTGTTGATCGTAATAGATTGAGTGTTCATTCATGAAAGATGGGGACTACCATAGGCTAGTCCTGAAATTCTAGCGTCGTAAGAGGAAAAGAATACCATGACATTGTGAAATTCAGTGTGATTATGTCAAGAACATCGGTGTTTAAGATTCAACGGTTACCGTAATTTATACCAACGTATGTATTGTCTTATATTCTCGCTATTCTACCTACAGGTACAGGCAGTGCTAAAGGTCAAATCACAACGTGTGGTGACAATGACTAATGACATATTCCGATGTTTATCCAAGGTTGAACTACTGGTGTTTGTGTGCCGATGTGCTCTATTTGCTGTTGTTCAAACATATTTGTATGGTGAAGGAAAAAACTCAAACATGATTTTTATCCGATTTTAGTTTGTTTGAGCACTAATTTATTTTAGAAAACATTTGCACAGTTAAAAGAAACATATTTACTACAAGGAATGATAAAAAAATATTAAATAAAATACTTAAAAATAACAAAAAAGTCATCGGTCGTGTGATAAGATAAGAGTGTGACGTTGGTCTGTCGGTTCCTGAAAGTGGGGGCCTGAGTTCGATCCCCACTTCGGATAAGGTGTTATCGAGTTTATTCTGACGGAACTTGGATTTGTTGCTAGTTAAATAGCAATAGGTTCGTCCAGAAGATGAAACATTTATTGACAAAATGTGCACGTACTCAAAAAATCACATAAACCTACATGGGTACTTATGAAACATCAAAAGCTTGGTGCATGGTTTGGTCGTTTCCTATGGAAAAGAAACTACGGATATTTTAATGCACTGTCTATCTACTGTAGCCCTATGCATACGTTTTATGAATGTGAAAGACAATTATCTTCATTACTAGCTAGGTAGCTACACGCCCGGGTGTTAACAGAGACATTAGTAGAAACAATGCATGAAATAGTGCAGAACTCGCTCGTCGCTGGCTGGCTGCCCGGTTGCGCCATGCTATACTAATGGCTAATTTATATCGGTTTATATACGGAGTATATGCGGTGCGTGGAAGTGCTAATGTGTGGGACTTGCCTTTATTAGATATGAAAATCTTTACAATTTACTCAGATACCAACAGTAGTCAAGCTTTAGCAGCAGCTTTGAATTGTTTGATTATTTAAAACATAACATTGTTTTCTTCTCTTAAATTTATAGCTTCGCCATGCGGTAATATAGATTAAAAGTAGCACAGATTTGATTTAAATAATCAATATTCTAGGTATGCGGTCCACTTCAATACTAAGCTCGATACGATTCCCACTTTTCACTACAAAACGTATTTGCAAAAACGTTTGTCTGATAAGTACGTTCACTAACCCGACTTTCCTCCTTACAGGCGAGAAAGAGAACAACAAGAAGGCCTGCCTGATGATCCTACAGAAAGTGGTGGACGACCCTCAGTCCGGCTCGTGTCCGAACGTGTCGTACGCCGACGTGGCGGGGCCCGTGGCCAACTACAACCCCACCGGCTCGCCCTACGCCGTGCCCACCGCTGAGGTGAAAGAGGTGACCTCTCGTACACGCTCCTATGTCGTGACCTGTGGCCTCCAGCTTGCGGGGGTGCTCCGCTGACGGGTCAAGTCCTGCTCAATATTGCCTCTTAAATTATGAAGATTTAGGCCGAATTTAACTAATCAGCAGCCGGTCCATGTCATCATAGCTACATTGACATTTCTTGAACGTGGTGAAACTGCTGATCGCGTTCAGTTTCGGTGGTGTAATTCGCACTTAGATGTTGGATGATTGAAGTTTGACTCGGTGTGTGGTTTGTCTGCGATTTATAGCAATTTGCTCATTAAAAAAGAGAATTAATTTATGAGAATTAATTTTATACTGACTACCAGTAGCGTATCTATGTATACTTACAATATTTGGTAGCAGAAAACATTTTGAAGCTGACCAAAAGCTCAATATTTAGCTGACCATTTAAATCATAAACAAAAAGTTCTGTAATTCCATTCCTCAGTCGTCTCATACAATAAGATGAGTTGTTCAATGTGTAACTGAAAGCACAACTTACACCGATATCTTACTAATTTGATCGAACATAGAGTTAGTAAGTGATCAGTGGAGCGCCCCCCTGTACGTGTGAGACACGCGAGCGTGTGCTAGTGGTTGCTTGCGAGCCACTCGCTGCACCCGCCGCACTGCGCCTCCCTGCACTAGCCCACTAGCTCACTAGCTTCTTAAGGGTGAACGAAGCACAAACATGTGATATAATGTCGGCGAATTATAAGAAAATTCATTTGCATAAAATTTTAAAAAGAAGTATTTCGTTGTTCAGTTTTTAGTTTGTTTTCCAAATATCTACCAATTTAATCACGTGATGGGCCAGTGTATGGAGTAGCCAGTGACACCATGATACTAACCGCTTACACTATGTGTACACTGTCTAGTTCTTGTACACTATACTAACTACTATACACTATTTCGGGTCGGGAGGGAATATTTATTTTTGCTTTTTTTTTTATTAATTTATATTTTAAATGCAAAATATTTCAAAAATATTTGTTAATGCTCTCTTTGATTATTTTACACATATAACACGAAAACATAAATGTATTTTGTGGATTGTATGTAATGTGTCTAATGCCGAGCACATCAGTATTATACACAATGGCTACTTGCACGTTGATATCGGCCACTGACCTGCAAAAAAACAAGGAAATATGTACTAGTTACAATCCTACATGAGGAAGCTAGGCAAAAACTACCAATAATATTAATCCGATGTTCTAGAAGCTTAATTCGTGCCTAGATTTTTTTCCTCGTTTCCTCATTCACTACTGTTAACTGACGTTAGGGTGCAACTAAATTGCAGACGATCAGTGAAAGCATTCATTTAAAATTAATTTGTAATTATAAATTTTACGAACTCGTGAAAGTTAAGGAAACAGTATAAGTTTTTGACGCTGAAGATTGAAGTTTTGCTAGCTAATTCAATTTGACCCTGTATAAACTGACCTATTTTAAAGCAATTAATATCGAATGGTCGACGTAGATCAACTGCCATCTAGTTGCACTTTTATACTTAGTTGCTATTGGGCAACGTCGTCGCTGTGTTTTCCTTGAATGAGCACCTTGAGAGTCTCATATTATCTGTGCAACCTTATTAACCAAAATCATTTTTCAGCAGCAATTCACGAAATCATATTCATCCCTCATTGCCTCCTGTCACAGGGCATGGACATGTTACAGAACCACGGTCTGGGCGGCGGCGTGGGCGGCGTGCTGGTGAACGGCGGCGTAGGCGGCGTGGGCGGCGGCCTCGGCTCGCTCAACCTGAGCCTCAGCCTCGCCCCGCCCGGCAGCCAGCCGCCCGCGCCTATCACCCAGCACACGCTTGATCATATCAAGGTATACACTAAAATTATCTTGTTTCTTATTGAAACGTACATAATATCAACTTCATGTTCGACAGCTTATATCCTGCAGCAATCGAGTGAACAGGTATCTTCTAGGCTCGCTAGTCATCGTAGACCTCACCTATCGCTTTCCATCAGGCGAGATCGAGGTCAGAAATGGGCCCTATAGAATAGAGTGACTATTATACTACGGAATAAATAAAAATGTGTTAAGTCCTGACTAAACCTTATTTCAAATTGACAGAATCATTATGAAAACGACGACATTGCTTTCTGAACGTATCACAAAAACCGTAGGCGTAAAGTTAGTTTGTTTTAAAGATGAATTGATTTTCGGTGATCAACAGTTTAGAATTATGTCATTTAAACTTAACTAGCGGAGGAGTACTGAACTAAAAAAACTGCTAATCTCTTCAGCGAAAATATGTTTTATTATGTACAAATGTAGTAAATTCTGGTTGCGTGCAGGCGGCGCTCCGGCAGGCGGGCTACAGCGAGGGCGGCGTGAGCGAGGTGGGCGCGGCGCTGGCGCTGCTGGTGAAGCACGGCGTGCTGGGCCTGGCGCTGCCCGCCGCGCTGCCCGCGCCGCAGCTCTCCGCCGCCTACTTCCCGCTGCCCGCGCAGGACCCGCCCGCCGTCTTCGGGCCCATCGGCCAGCTCCCGCTCGGTATGTACTCAGGTTCGGACACATCGACGTATCTATCTAGCCTAATCTACCACTTAACTTTACCAGCTGCTGAGATAAGGCTTGATTCAGAGTTCCTGGTAAAGAATAACTAAGTACCTACAGGACAAATTAAATATGCTAGTGAAACTCGACAGGCGTGATAGATCTATATACAACATTAGTTTTAGTACATGCGAAACCCGAAAAACGTGTCTAGTATTTTTATGTAAAGAATCTATGTACAAAATTTCAAAATGTATCATGAAAAATCACAAAGTTATAAGCTTGTTATGCTACCTGGTTATCCGTACAAAAGCATGCTCACCACGCGGTGCCCCCGCGGCCCCGCGCCTGCAGCGTCGCGTCGTCGTGCGCTCATTGATAATAATTTGTAATCAACTGATGATAAAATTTTCCATCACACTTGCAGGCTTTTGACTGTCGTAATGGTCAAGTGTAGGTAGATATTATTATGTAATTTATTCGTAAATGCAGCCGTTAGTGATAAAATCATTGGATAAAATGTAGTCAATGTGTTGCACCTTATGCCAACCACTTAAAGTTCAAAGTGAAATGAAAAGTGTTAAACATCGCATTACTTAACCACAGCAGGCTGTAGGTGCACAGGTTTAGTCCCTATATCTTTGTGTGGCGGAAAGCATTGTGTTCCACGAAATTCTGATACCGAATTTCTGATACCGAATTTCTCCTAGTACCGCCGCTCTGCCGTTACCACCACACGTTATCGCCACAAACCGCTAGTGTACGTACCATTTCATTTGTGTACTGAACGTTTGTGTATGAGAAAGACATGGGTTCACTCTTTACATACGATCAACCGAAACAACTGTAAGGCCGACGGTGGGCGGGCGGGCGCTCGCGATCGCGTGATGTAACGGGACGGAGCGTGAGGCGTGCGCGTCAACATGTAGCACCCGGGCGACTGAAGGGGTGGTTTTACCCCCGCCACGCTGTGCGCCCGCGCCGCGCGTTGTGCTCGTATGATTGCGAGTAGGTATTTAGTGTCGGTCGGTGTCCAACTCGTAGTAACCTTTTTCAAATATTTTTGGGACAAAATATAATAAGGTGTAAAAATTATTGGAATCGATTCAGTTACTTATTCTGAACAAATTATATTCAGGTTTCGCATATACTAAAAATAATGTTGTATATAACACAAAAATTGTTTCTATCTATGTCCGTTAGAGACTTTGAAACCAGCCAACAGATGTGCCCCAAGTTTTCATTAGAAAGGCAATAATGCAAAGGTGGTTTTAGACCACGAAAACAATGCATATGCACAATAGCGCAGTAGCACACGCCGGATATCCGCTAGTACAAATAATCACTGTTTGATTGGGGTCATTGACAAAAAAATGATATTAAATCATTTTGATTTTGTTTTTTTCATGTTAGGATAGCGACAAACATCACGTCTATGGAGTTTCACTAACTATTTTAATTTAACCTTGTATGTATAAAAAATACTTTGAAAATGATATGTTTATGCATAAACATTACTCTCAAATAAGCCTCAGACCGCAGCGTCGTGACTGCGGCGCGTTTATCGTGCAGTACCGCACTATATACAAAGTAGTAAACCCACTTTTAAATTACATATCGATTTCGACATTAACTGCTACGAGTCCACAACAGACAGGCCGCAATCACGACTACCCAAGCTAACCTGCCAACGGCGGGTAAAAAACTTCGAATGATTTTTGAAGTGTCGTAGTTTTTAACACGACAACAAGAATTTGAAAACTTTTTAAGCCCCTTTAAAATTGATTTAAAAAAAAAAAAACATTAACTAAAACCAAATCTTTCCTGTATCTGTCTGAACCATATGTAATAAAACTACCTCTCAAACCAATAAATATAAATACAAAAAGTAAAGTTTATTCAAATATAATAAACCACAGTTCCTAATTAGACCAAGAATCATACAACAATAAAATCTGGCAAACAGTGTTGGCAATAGAACAATAGCTCTATAATTTAATATTACGATATGTATCTTGATAAGGCCAGTAATTATGTAACGTAATTACAATACGAACTAATTAGCTCAGTCTAACAACAGACCTTGGAATGAATTACTTGTTTACGGAAATATAGTTATTTGAAGACTAATTGTTACTGGTTTTATCAATGACTTTTTATTCTGTGGAGATTATTGTTATAATTTTACCAGCAATTAATTAAACATTATACTTGCTTATTAATCATGTATACTCTATGGTGGTTTTTAAATAAATATTCTCCACAGAATAACTTGTAAAATCTGACTTTTGATTTTAAACTTAATAATGATAGAAATGTACTGAAATCCGGATATTCTCATTTTCTCCAAAAATGACGACATTACCACAATTTCAATATATTTCTACCCAAAATTCCTCTTTGAACATTTTGAACAGTATAGTTGAACCAAACGTTTTTCCAAAATTGTGTTGTGTCCGGGCCGGCGCAAGCCCCGACCAGCCGACGATGGTGGATCATGGTGCCCCCCGGCTATGGTACCATTCCTCACACATCGCTTCTTCCAAATTCTAAATTTCACAACGCTTGTCATTCTGTCTTGGTATCTGATTGGCTGTCGTGATAATAATAACTTTCAATTATGCTTTGTTCTCACTCTGCCGTGTTTTATTTCAATTGAGAAGATCAAACGTTATCATTTATTTTTGTTTGTTGTTGTCTAACCAAACCAAAAAATCAAAAACGGTATCTAGAGCAAACCTAGTTTGATTGAGCGCCGTACAACTGCATGTGATCCAAAGTACTGAGGTGTCCGCATTCCGGGCTGAGACACAACTGTCCGGAACATAGGAGTCTAATACGCCGACGTTTTTCAGGTGTGGATGTGATTTCAGATTACACACAGCAAATGATGTGGGCCTATAAGTGTTACCAAAAAGACTAAAACATATCAGGCATCTTGTAAAATCCAGTGGGGCGTGAATATAATGACTTTTGAAACGAAACACGGTTATATTACTAAGACAAGACTATGTATACTATATCGTTATAATTGCATGCTTAGATATTTTTTATGGTGTTTCAAGTGTTGTATTGCTGATCCAAATAACACAATTGGCTTACAGTTTTATTTTTTGTTTATTTAATATCTATCTAAAGTTTTTTCCAAATTCTTGACATCGCTTTACCATACCATTCCGTCGGCAATACATAACATGAGCTTGCGTCATGGACGGATCCTATAACCTCAATTATATGACCCTAAATTCAAAACTAAATCATCGAAATGGATACCAAAGTTTTTGTCCATTTACGAAAAAACTATAATGAATCTATTACAAAGCAATTAGTTGAATATTTAAATACATTGTTGTCCGGATTTTCTAATTGTGATTATTCAATAACAGTGGATTTTCGATATAATCGGTTGCCTAACTTCAACTTTTGAATACCAAGTCCGATCCATGACACAAATAATAGAAAGAACAACTTTAGAGTAAAATGTTCTAATACGAACAAAGTTCTGTAAACTGAAATGTATTTATTTAAATTACTTTCTGTAAAAAGAATATTACACAACTTTATATAATATTTTTTATTAAATATAGTTTTGTCTAGATCTATAGCGAAATTGTAAGAAAAAAAATGTAAATAAAGTTAAGTTTTTTCTATGAAACACCAAAAAATACGGTTAACGGTAAAGTTGTTCTTTTGTGTTGTATCATGTACTCTTCTGTCGCGACAGCGCTCGAGCGGCTGTAGTCGCACAGTCACATGCCGCACTGCGCGAGTGCTTAGTCGCTGTCGCACCATCCGATGCATGACAGTACAGTATACGTAGACTCACTTAGTCACAACACTTAGCAGCACTAATATTTCAGCGTCTATAGTATACTTCTCCATTGAAAAGTCATTTCTTTAAGCAGTTTTGCGGAATGCACTATTTTGGATTTAGCTTCTATTTTTTGAATTTTTAACCGAGAGCCCACCATCAAGGATAGAAAATACGATGACGACAATTTTAAAGATGCAATACAATACTTTTGTTGCATAATAAGCTAAAATTGTACTTATTTCTTTTTTCATTCAAATTTTAAGTCCTTAAAAGTTTGAGCCAACTTTGTCATTTGTTGAATTTGATTTTGTTATTTATTCTGTTTCATTGTTTATTTTAATAATTAGCATAGCACGCTGAAATATTAAGTCCCTTATTTGTGTACAACTTTAGCTGGTAAATTATATCACAATCGGTAGTAAGTGTACCGTAGCCTCACGAAGGACGAGAAGCCATAGGTGTCGCGTATTGAGTAGTGAATACTAGACTAGGCTAGCACAGCGGTGCGGTGTGTCTGCGGGCGCTGTCCGGCGCGCTCTTGCTAACACGTGACTCTGTCCGCAACAGCGCGAAACGTTCTAATGTAAGGTCGCTGGGTCGCGCCTCCGGTCGGGGCGGGCGGGGCGGTCGGGGCGGGCGGGCCGGTCGGGGCGGGCGGCGCGTGTGGGCGCGGGGCTGACGGTTGACGTCCGCAGGCGGCGCGCGCGGCGGCTCGTTAGAGCGTTTCGCGGAGGTTGCATTCGAGGCGCTTCGCCCCCCAGCCGTGGCGCCCATCTCGCTGTCGGCCGGCGTGGGCGGCGTGGGAGGCGTGGGCGGCGTGGCCGGCTTCCCCTCGGCCTCTCTGCTGCCGCTGTCCAAGAGCCCCACGCCCGCCGACGCGGGCGCCAAGGACTCCAAGAACGTGGAGATCGCCGAGGTCATTGTCGGAGCTATACTAGGTCAGTTACCTACTCTATTACGCTTTCTTTTTATTTTGTACTACCTACCCAGATAATGTAGTAGATAATAAACCTACCCTTATTAGAATCATTAAAAAAAATATGAAACCGTTTTCTGAAAAAAAAACTTTACGAGCAGGCATTGTCATATATTTTTGAAAAAAAAAAATGTAAAAACACGTGATGCGCTAACTTGTGTTGTGTATACATTCCAGGCCCCGGCGGGCGCAGCTTGGTGGAGATCCAGCAGATGTCGGGCGCCAACATCCAGATCTCCAAGAAGGGCACGTTCGCGCCGGGCACGCGCAACCGCATCGTCACCATCACGGGCACGCCCACCGCCATCTCCAACGCGCAGTACCTCATCGAGCAGAAGATCCAGGAGGAGGAGCTGAAGCGCACGCGCCACAACGCTATCTCCGGCCTCATGCAGTAACGCGCACGGGACGCACGGTACGCACGCCCGCACTACCGCCTCCTCTATTTCGTTCTAGCGTAGTATCTAGTTCTAGTCAAACACTGTTGGATCACAGGCCGCGCTGTCCGCGCCTGCGTCGTCACCCTCAACTATTGGCGCGAGTTACCTGACTCTAGTTAAGAAGTTTTGTTTTGTTTTTTCTGACGGAGGATATAATTTATGCAGCTCTCGATATGCGCCGCGTGCAGTCCCGACTGCCCGGCGGCGCATATCGACACATAGTTACCTATTTACAATAATACAATTTTATGTATATTGATTTTATGCATGTAACTTAGATAGTGTTGAAGTGGTGGGGATGTGCCCGCGGCTCGCTAGCGGCTCGGGAAGCCACGCCCTACCGCTGACGTTTCAGCGGACGCAACGCTGCACGCTGGATAGTTGCACATAATAATGTAAAAGTACAATATACTAGCGAGCACGCCCGGCGTCGCTCCCCGCCACACTATATTTTACGTTCTTATCGTGATGACAAGTAATTATTTTGTTCTGCCTAGCAGACGGTTATTGTTGATTAAGATATAATAATGAAATATTGTGATATCTCCTATCACGGAAATTCCTATTCCATACACATATTATTTTTGTATATTATTCACCACAGCATACATTTTTTATTTACAAAGTTGATTTCATTGTAAATGTTACCATTGATAAGTTATTTTTCTTTAATTTATTAGGATTAGTGATGTGGTTAATTGATAAATCTATCGACACAGTAACGTCTCGCTGGGAGATGTTATTGATACCCTTCGCAGCACTACAGGGGTTTAGGAGGTAAATCCTACCAAAGTTGTTTTATTTACTGACATAATAATATATGACAAGCATCGACTTGGTTACGGCCCTTGTACTGTAGTTTCAATGCTAAACAAGCCAGAATGTAGTGGTATAGAACAATTTGTCTGATTATGAACCTGAAATGACATGCTTATGATAAGTCCATAATCGGACATGCCATGTTCTTGCTTGTTCAGATTCGAATGTTTCCTTATTAAGCTGGGATGCCTGTTCTTGCAATAGAGTTTCGTGTAGTTCGTTAGGACGAGGGTAGTCAAGCCGGTGCGCCGCAACTACACCTGAACGTTTCACTGCACGCCGTTTCACTTAGTTGAAGTGTCACCCTTGTTTAATATCTTCACATCTGGCTAGCAGAGTTCTTCATTCCTGATTTTCTCTCGGTAAAGATCTTTATTTTTTTATACATTTATAAAAAATAATAATTATCTTATCGTTATAATTTTTTTTTCTATTAGGAATGTTTCATAGTTATTCATTTGTCGTCGGTCTAAATTTTTCTTACGATATAAGTACAATTTAAATAATAATAAAAATGCATGTCCAGATTAGTAGAGGAAAAATAATAATAAAAAAATATTTTAAACATTATAATGCAGATTTCTATATATCGAGATGACAATATAAATGATATATTCTTATTTACAGTTACTTACTATATGATTGAATATTTTATTTTTTGCGCCGTCGTTTAACCAAGACGTTCTTTTAGTGTCTGTTAGTGTCCGCACGCCGACGACTTTTAGTCGCACGACTCAGTCGCATCAGCGTCTGTGATGCCTGCCACGGAAGCTGATCGACTAATAGTTAAATTTATAGGACTAATGATCTATTTCGATTAACTCTGTTTTGCCTAGAAGTCGTTAGCGTGCGCTGTACGTTAGATTTACATAATATTATAAACTGTGATTGTTTTCGTCGACATTGTCAAGGTACTACGTGTCAGTCTCCACTTAGTGTAGAAGCCGTTCGGTAATTCGCCGGAGGGTAGTTATAAGTTGTGTTCGTTTACCTCGAGAAGTGCCATCGTTCTACAGGATTAGTGAGGTGAAGGTGAGCCTCTCACATCTTCAGTGTCCTTACAAAGGTGGTGGGATGCCTTTGATTGTGACTCGTTACTGCTGGGGACATTTTGTAGTAGCTTTCGCGAACATGTCAAGCAACCAACAGTCTACAATCAAACGTAACAACTACCCGCAATAAAAAATATTTTCGTGTACAACTCCGGCCCCACGTTGGGCGCCAACGCAATACGGTTGCAAGTACATACAGATACTAATGGGTGATAACTTACTATGAAGGCGGTGACTACTATCAAATGTGAATAAACGTATGAAGTACAAAAGAAAACGTAATCATAATAAAAATTATAATAATTCGAAATCGGCTTAATGATGAAAGTTAATGTACGATAGTATTTAAGAAATCGGAATTGAGAGACAATTTCTCAGCTAATTCATTCACAATTACGCGATTATAAATAATTAAATAAAAGTATATAAATATTTTAAACTAACTAATTAATTAATTATTAGGGAAGTGAGCACGCTCGATTCGCCATAACCTCGTACTTCCGAAAAGAGAAATAATAGTGATTATAACGTTGTTGTAAGTTTTCTTCGAGCGAGGCCCCGCCCATTGCGCGCGCGCCGCGTGCTTGCGACCTCTTCACGAAGCAATAATAGTGTCCCGCATACCCCCTCCCCCCGGCCCCGCGCCCGCGCACTCCGCAGTACGCTGGCCGCGCTCGCAGCGGGCGGACGATTCGCTGTCCAACGACACCTCGATGATACAAGTTGTGGATATTGTTAACTGATCTATTACATATATACGTGTGTTATGTAGTTAACATTGCGCAGTGTAGTGTGGCATTACAGTAGCTAGTTAATGTATATTCAATCTTTAAAGTGTATAGGTAACGCTGTTGGATAAATTTCCGGAGTTTTTCGAATTTTTCTCATCTAAACTATGTATATTGGGGGTAGGTACAGATATCGTCTTGTGTCAATTAATAAAAATGTCTGTTTGTGCGTTCGCGGTGGCTAAAGTATGGGAATAAGTTGAGAACTGAGTGGAAACTTCGAAGTAAAAATGAAACGTTCGTTTCAGATTATACATAATATAATCGAGTAGAAATGATTGATGAACTGATTTTTATGTTAGGTAATGGTAGTGATACGGGATGGGAGTAGTGAGTAGTGATGGGTGATGTGTGAGCTACGTACTCGTCTAGTGATCGCGAACACACAAGCGACGGTCGTGTCGGCCACAGCCTGAACGCGTATCGCCTGTCACGTCGATTTAACAAGCTCAATTTTATCGGAACTAAATCTCGTTTAGTCGGTACGTATAAGTCAAATGCGTCAATTAAAAGAAATCTACGGTTTCCAAAGAAAGATAATTATATCATTTCACGGTTCGGGCGAGCTCTGGGGGTAGACATAGTTTCCGTCTCGTTTCTTCACTCTCTCTCTTTCTAAGTTACTTGCCTCTATTGTTGCTCGGGCGGTGTCGCCGTGTGTCGGACACATTCCGGCTAGAGTTAAGTGTTTCTCGTAGAGGGCGGTAGTGAGCGAGTGTCGTGGCACTGCACACGACACTGTCTTTTCCTTTTATGCTCCGAAGGAAGTACGACGTCTGTCGAGACGGTCACTGTCCTCGTGCATATAATATTAGTCTGTATCCTCGCTGGCTGTACAAAGCGTCTCGCTCGACACATCGCGACCGCCGCGCCGACAGTATGATAGTTTTCAATGGAATTCTAGTTAGTTATAATTAACATATTTAAAAATCAATATAATGGGTATAATTAGATAATTTTTAAATTAAAATTACTGGGAAAATGTTAATGTTGTTATACTGAAGTTGTTACAATATTTGAGAGTATATTAACGTGAATACAGAATAATAATTTTAGTGCGGTAATCATTATCTGGATAAAGTTTATCGCGTGAAAGATAATAAATAGTGCAACGTCGTCCCGAATACTTGTAATAAATAGTGCATGGTCGTAGACACGGCTCCGGGTCTACCGGCCACGTCCACCGCTCCGGACTGTTCTGTGATACTGAGTGCACGCATCACCGCACGCTTGTAGCCGCGCCCGCACCCGCTCCCGCACCCCGCACCCGCCCGCACACGGACCGAGCACTGTGTCTGTTACAGGTTGTGTCAAATTATATAGAGCTCAGTTCAGTGGCGTAGAAGTACCGCAGCGGGCCCGACATGCGCCCGCTGCCGTGTACCACTCCCGCACTCTACGATCATTATGTAATGCTGTTACGATTAAGGAATTTCAATGTTGTAGGATAAGGTAGCTAGTTGTCATTCTTCATGGTACGGATCTAACGGAGAGGTTTCAGCTGGCACGGCGCCGGCACCGCCGCGCATCTCATCCTCCCATTTTAATTTTAATAGCTAAATGTTGTTGAATTTGTTGATAGAGTGGTTTATTGTAATTACTATAGGTAGTTTAGTGGGTATACACGCGAAGGTGGCAGCCGTTGGGTGCGCTAGGCTAGAGTAAGGTTCGATACTGTGTTTAGGAAAATGGCTGTGCGTTCAAGTCGAACTCAACATTAAGACATCACCATAACGCTTGTTTCTGATGGGCGCGAATCGCACACGACGCTCGCGCGCTCGCCGCTCGGGGCCGCTCGGCGCCGCTCGGCTCCGCTCGGCTCCGACGCGACGCCGCGCGCTCCACTCACTATCTGTATATAATTGCATAACATTTTTCATTTACGTTATTCTCCTTGCTCATTGTCATCAATTTATTAAAGACTGAGGAATCAACTCGCGCATATTGACATCGTCACGAACGCGTCCCAAACGGTAGGGATTAATTGTAATATATAATTGTTTATTAATCATTAAAATAAAAATTTCGCTCGGTTTCATGTGGGCTCGCTCGCCAGGGCGTAGTCGTGTGCGATTCCCGCAGTACACTCGCGGTGTTTAACGTTTTGATTGTTACACGTCAGTTTTATTGTTAACGCCCAAGTTGAAGATTTCCATTAGTTGGCCTGCTGCGAGTGTACGGTGTGAGCGTGGCGCGCGCTCCGCGGCCGTGTCCCGCCCGTGGCACGGCGCGGACCGCGCGGACTCCGCGCGCCGGCCTCTCGGCCTCTCGGCCTCTCGGCCTCTCGAGCGCCGATCAGTCGTTGTCTCATCAACCTTTACACATGTTGAGATTGATATGTTATACTAATTCTATTGAATTATAACTTGTTGCGTATTATAAGTATGTATAGAGCGAGCTCCGGCTCCGTACGTTATGTGTAAATGTCATACGTTGATAACATTTGTTGCTGTACAGTTCAGTGATGGAATTTTTATTTTTTATTATTAATATTTTTGTTAACTTGGTTTACGATAAACGGGTCTGCAATGTTATGTAACGAGAATATAATTTTTAATTAAGTTTGAATTTAAAAACAATGTTGAATAATAAATATGTTTTGAATTTAAAATTCACTATATTTTAGTCAATGTTTATTATTGTTTAGTTAGTTGTACTGTCAGATTGATTTTCTAATGAAGTGTTATTTTGCAATGTTGTAAATGATAAGAGGTAAAAATGGAAGGTTACAATGTCTTAGTGTTTAAAAGCTCGAAACCAATTGAAAGGTACCTTGAACATTGTCTATATTATATTAACATTAATAAATGCAAAAACTAAACGCGTGCTTTAATTTATTATCCTTTGTCCTATTTATGTAGCTGCTTATGTGTCAAATAATAATAATATTAACTCACCTGATAGATAGTGCCGTCTCCAACATACAGAAAATTATCATTTAAAAAAATGGTGAATATGCAGAACTCAAAAATATATTTACTAGAATTAGATAACAAGAAAAAACATTGTTCCATTAATATAATATATGCTTTTGCATCATAACTGTAATCCGAGTCAGCGTGCAGCGATGCATTTACTTGGTTCCGGCCCGCAAATGTAACTCAAAAGAAAATCTAACCAAAGAGCTAAGAAGAAAAAGTACTTTTTGAAAACAATAATTAATTCTCTGTTCAAGTGAAGCGCAGTTATATTATCGTGCTAAGACAACTAAGTACAGGCACACCTTAGAACGGACAAAGTCCAGTTCCTTTCACTCCATACAATTAGGTAAGTACCTACATTGTGATGGTCTAACCTAGAACTAGCATTCTTAGCATAATCTAAATAGACTACTGTTACGAACATATTGTATGTCTTTGTGCCTAATGAAAATATGTAGGTAGGTCAATAATAATGGCCCTGTCAACAGGCAACTGAGGCTGAGAACATTCAGACCGAAAACCTCTCAACTGGGAATCGAACCAAGTTCTCGGAAAAGAATGTTTGGGTTGGCTGATGATGAAATGTTAGGGATGCGCCTCATCTCTCAGCACGGAATCGGTTCTGAGCGACGGAAAAGGATAGGACCAGGGAAAAGTGCGATTCCGTAGATGAGGTTTAACCCTTATTCTGTAGTTTCTGTGATGATGGCTACGGCTAAGGGCTATTCTAGGTAAGGCGGGTAGGTAGATGGAACAATACAACAGATTATATGTTGGTTATCATTTTTATTATCAAAAATGTCACTTGAATACATAATATATAAAGTTAAATTCACGCAAAAATGAGATTTCGTACAAAAATACGAAGGAATGGACGGAATTCCTTATTTCAGATCACACAATAATTAAGTAAAAAAACCTAAAGAACTAAATATACACAATTACACGATAAATAAAAAACTTCGTATAATATGATGAAAATAATATAAATGTTACAAAATTTATTAGCTGCCCAAAGTTAAGTATACAAAATATAGAAAAGGTTATTGCTGAACTTATGCTATGATTTGCAACTTACGAGATTATATGACATAAGTACTTATATTTAAACTGGCAAAATGCGAGTGTACCTACTATAGGTACATCTCTGTCAAACCCTTAGGCAATTATAGGCGTAAAGTTAAGTAAAACTTATACCTACTCATTACACATTTCTGCAGATACTACAGAGGCACGAGTGTACAAATGAAATAGAGTGGAAATACATGGTTGGGTGAACTCGGCCCTAAAAGAAATGATATTAAGCTGCATTTTATATGTAAATATGAATCTCCCATAGAGTGTTATATAGTCTTTGGAATCTCCAAAGGTGGATTGTAAATGTGTGATAATGAGCTGTGCTTTAACGTTAAAATTATGCGTAGGCGCAGGGTACGTTCACCGCCTTGCATAGATCGAATGTTTTACACTATACTCGTATAACCAACTTATGTGATCGGATTATATTCATTTCATAGATATCATTACTACATATTATGCTTTAACCGGGCAGTGAGCACAGATAGCTAAATTAATAAATAGTAGTATCAATAAAAACAATACAAAAAATAGATCTCTATCCAAGAAAAGGAATATTACAATGAGATTCTTCTTTCAATAAAACATCTAAAACAAATATACAGATAATGTAGAACTTAGTACTGAAACGGTTCCGCAGATTATGAAAATATATTGCTTGACTTATGTATGCAATTATTTTATCTAACTTATATAAAAACTACATACTATACCTATTGTTTCAAAACTACAGTGGACTGACCGAAGAAAGTATAGCTAATCAAAATCGCAAGTTAAATTAAAAACAATATAAAACACGCGAATCTTGACGATTATCGATTCCAATTATCGTTTAGTTCGCCATGATTTTTACAAGCATTCACGCTAAACTATTAATAAGATATTCAAGAATTTGTTAACTTTTACGCAAAGTTTTTCAGACAAACAGATACCGACTCGGTACTGATAAATTACCCCCATTTTATTTACATGTAAGTTGAGGATTCGATTAAAAATAAATTTGGGGTTTTTCATAGTGGTTCAGTTCAATGTAGTTTTTAAAGGAGCCTTAAAATGTTCGAAAAGTTCTTTCGGGTTCATCAATCAGACAAAAATTTCAATTATAAATTCATAATATAAAAGATAAATTCGCCATCAGATAGAACAACTACTCGATCATTCCAAAACTCCTTGTACTGCTTCTCATAATATTGAAGTCTTCCATACTAGTTTACTTACTAGTAGTAATATATTATTCTAAAGTCTACGTTGACGAAAAAGGTAACATATTGTGTTCGAGGACAGTCACCTACCTACGTATAGCGTCGACTACAATGTGCTATTATAAAATTTACATGTTATGTTAATTCTTGGTTAGTAAGCGCAAACGAAATAATACTTTACTCGAGTTAATAAGTTAAATTGTTATAGAATACTTTACATTTGCTACTTATAGAAAAGCTACTGAAAAATAAATTCCTAGAAATGCAGTCACTATAGGTAATCAGATTGATAAATAGGTCCTCTCTTATTTGCCTTGCTTAGCTGTCATTTAGTTGCAACAGCTTTAGCAGTATAGAATCAGCCATTCACTGTGAAACATGCTTATTATAGGAGTCGTGAGCGGTCGACAGCGCGTGATCATTTGTTCCGCGTGACTACAACCGCTACCCGCCCCGATCCTTAACATGCATAGAGAAGAAACAATACTTATACATATTAATAAAGAGGTCGAAAACAACTTGTTTTTCGAGATACATCAATTCCTTTAAATGGTAAAATATTATAAATATTGCGATTTTTATCCTAAATACTATTGCCGCTGACTTCGCCTCTAACATCCGAGTATCAAATATAACTCTTTGGATCCTAATAAAACTACATTTTGGTTAGTTTCCTAAATACTATGAGACAATTTCGTACTGCGGCACGTGCGGTTCGAATTCGAAACCATTGTAATGAGTAAAGCTTAGACTCCTGTTGCCGGGAGCTTCGGCAAATGGCTTCAATTCCTGCACCAGGTTGGGGAAGGCTGGTCTCTCATCAGGGTCCACCTGCCAGCACTGCAGGCACAGTTGGAAGAGCTCGTCGGCCGCGTACGATGGCTGCGACGGTCGCATGCCGCGCAGGATGCGGGCTGCCACGTCTTTATTAGCGCTATGGAAGTAAGGAGTGGCGCCGATCGTCAGCGCCTCCCACATGAGGATACCGAACGACCAAACATCAGCCTTAGGATTAAATCTAGTCTGTCGTAACATTTCGTGGGACGTCCATCTGGTGTAATCAGGAGTTTCATGCAAGGGTCTCATGTGGGATAACCCAAAACCGGACACTTTCGCGACGCCGTTGTCTGCGAGCGCAATGTTACGGCAACAGAGGCGTCTGTGTAATATCTTCTTACTATGCAAGTACTCCATGCCTCTAGCAATATCCACAAAGTACTGCAGCAATTTGTTTTCAGGAATAAGACAGAATTTGTTATTTTGAAGATCCCTGTGTCTGCTCTGTAGTAACATGTCTTTCAAACTGTGTTTATTATCTTCTAGAACCACAAATAAAGTTGTATTAGTTTCACAGAAACCGATGAGTGAGATCACATTCTCATGTTCACTGGACTTGATGAGCTGGTCCAGCTCCTGCAGCATCTGCTTCTTGTCAGGTCTCTCTAGCTCCCTGTCAGCCACCACTTGCACAAGTCCTGGGGTCTGTGCCCCATGCTGTTGAACTTTCCCTCTAGTAAACTTGCCATAGCTGCCAACACCAACTATGCAGGAGATATCTATGTCTATGAGGTTTCTTGGTATGTTCCATAGCTTTCTTTTTAAGTTGCTATAATAATCTACTCTTTCATCTTCTTCTTGCATGAAACTAGAGTTTTCAATTTCCATGCATGGTTCACTCATACTCAAAGGCATGGACTGGGAGCCTCTCTGTGACCTCACAATCTGAACCCTTTTTCTTAGGACGATAAGCAGCCCCACACCTATTAGCAGCAGTACCACACTAATAGCTATGGCTGCTCCCAGTGCTATCACCATTGGGGAAGTCTCTTCAGGCTCATTGATATTCAAGATAATTTTCTTAGCTGATTCAGCATATCTGATTCTTTTCACATGATTTTTTTCACTTACTACACCTAATGACACATCTATATCATTGGTCAATGGTAGGGGAGCATTGTAGAAACCATTGTAAGTATGTCTGTCTCCTATGATGAAGTCATGTGCAATGTCATCAGGGTCTAACTCTGCAGCAATGTAGTATGGGAGCCCATTATTAGTTGCATATGTGTGGTTCCCAAGGGTAGCAACGATGAACCCTTGCTGATACAATTCTATAGAGACTACAATCCTGTACATGGATACAGGTCCGTTCACATTCTTAGCTTCAGGGATGTGTACCACCATCCTGTCTCCTCTCCTCTCCCTAATCTCTATGTCAGGAGGGCTGGGGTCTGGAGTGCCTATCACTGTTTCTACTGTAGTTGTGATGTTAGGCCCTTCAAAATCATTATAAACTGCAACAACTCCAATCTGGTACTTAGAACCTGGTTGTAGGTTTAATAGTTCAGTGTAAAGAGTTATGTTTGATACTCTCCATTCAAGATCTATGAGGGCAGCATCAGTATAGGTCTCAACAACAATAGCTCTTATTACATAATAAGATATTCCTGAGTAAGCATCGGGAGCAGTCCAGCGCACCCTCACTGTGGTTTCAGTTATGTTAGTAATGTTGATCGATGCTGGTGGTCCCGGGGAGAGAACATCGGTATCGTACACACTTGCGGCGCTCTCTCCGCCGCATTTTTGAGTGTCATTCTTAGGACAAGGAGTACCACAAGCATCTTGAGGCAGTTGGAACTGCCCGGGCGCGTTCCCGCAGAAACACGTCGACTCGCTACCTAGGATAGCGTACTTGTAGTACACTTGCTCGCACGCCGACAAACAGACATCAACCGATTGCCCAGTATGAGTGTTCAGCACATTCTCAACCATCAGCTTATAGCAGCCGATGTAGTCGCCTCGGTCACCGCTGCACCCCCACGAACACAACAATAACAACACAAATATGTAACACTGTCTCTCCATTGTGTTTCTCTGTGTAATTGACTCATTCAAGCCCACTTGACGTTTTGTATACGCCCGACTGACAAATTCGTTTTTATAACACCCTTTTTTGGAATTGGAAATTCACAGCTGTGAAGTATTTATAGAACATAAAGTACATCATTGTGTATCACTGGAACTTATTATTTACTTAAACTTACGAAAAAATCGTACATGAACCGCGTTGCTTGTTAGTTCGTTATTATTTTGACAGATTGCAACAGGTGTTGCTACTAAAAATGTAATTGGTTTCAAAAAAAAAAATATGTCGCAAAAAGAAGGAAAATTAAGTTTTTATTAAATTATTTTTTATTTTTAGTATTCATTGCAGATATTGTCAAACATTTTAATGCCAAAAGATAAAATAAAACGGTTTAAGGGTTTTCTGATGGCAATTAAATAAATTGTGCTGAAAACACTAATCGGTTTACGGTGTGGTCCAGAAGAAAAATATTTATTCGAATTAAAAGTTTTTTTTTTTGTGTATGGTGTATCATGCTACATACCCTTTTTTTATGAGTTTCAGGTGTATAATTTAATTAATTGGAAACTGTTTTAAAAACCAAAATTTTGCGTTTTGTGGTACTATGAACTATGATGGACGGTGGCGGTTGACTGCATCCAAAGAGTAGAATACTTATACAAACTGCAACCTTTGACTAGGAGTTTTTTTATGCCCTTTTATAGTTTGTTATTAGTTAATTAATCGTTTTTAATTGTTACAATGTATATAGTTCATTGAATAAATATACAAGAAAAATAGGATTTATTTATAAAAAAAAAAGTTTGTCAATGACGTCAACGTCAAACAAGCAAGTTTGAAATATTGTAAACGTTAAACGGTCGAGAGAAGAATTATTTTTACGTGATGTAAACAGTGTGGATATACATTGAAAATACTGTAAAAACACAAATAATTACTGGAAATGTCTACCAGATCCGGAAAACGTAAGTTTTGTTATATACTAGTTTCAATGTGGTTCATTTTCTGTATTTGTATGAGACGCGTTAGAATAACTGATTTTTACCGCGGGTTTCAGGGATTCACACTTCTTTGCTGGAAGATGCAGACGCCACCGAGGTAGAATCTGCTCCGAAGACTGAGAGGAAGACTCGGGGCAAGCGAGTGAAAGAGAACATAGACGAGCTAAGCGTCTCTATATTTAAAAACAAAAAACGTAACAATTATGTAAGTTATCCTATTGACGATGAACCACTCGGAGATACAGCGACAAAAAAGGATGGCGAAGCGAAACCAAGCCGTGCTATACGTAAAAATGTTCTCAAAGAACATAATACTGTTGAAAATAGTGACCAATTAGAGTCACAGACTGAAGCGAAAAGTTTTACAAGAAAGTCGCGGCGCTTTAAGAGAGTAGACGCTGAAGAGACTGATAACCATGAAAATGTAGCAGCTGAGGTCATAGAAGTGTCAAAATCAAAGAAAGGGAAGAAAAAGAAGAAAGTGGAGGCAATTGTTGAAAATCCTCCTACTGAAGAAAATCTTCAAGTTTCTGAAGAAGCGCCTGATAAGAAGTCTAAAAAGAAAAAGAAGAAAGGGAAAAGGGCCAGCTACACATTAGTTGAGGATGTACCAGAAAATAATGATTCTAAAAACAGAAGCGTCATGTCCGTTGACTCATTCCATAGTGCTGCTGGCAGTCCTTACAAATCTGAAAATGTAGATGCAGTACATGATGACAAACTTAATAACTCATTTGAGAAAACTGAAGAAATTATCAAACCATCCAAAACTAATAGAAGAAAGAACGAGAAAATAAGTAACAATAATTTTGACAATAATAATAAATCAGTAAATATGGAAATTATTGAAAATAAGAAGCATAACAAAAGCACTAAAAAAAGAAAGCCTGTTTCTGAAGAGACTGGCTTAGAGCAATGTTTTGTCTCAGTGGCTAGAGACAATCTTGAGAAAGGTCTAGATGACATTTTAAAATTTTCCAATCTGGCCGATGGACATCTAAGAAGAAAAAAATCTAACACAAGAGATGCCACAGTTGATAAAAGTAGTATTCCAACAAATCTTGAGAAAGTTGCGGAAACGAATGCAGATGTTTTCAATGTGTCAAAGAGGCAATCAAAGAGAAGAAAGTCAAGTGTAAAAGAAGTGAATGAAGTATCGCTGCCAGGAAGTAAGTTGGGGGATGAAAGTAATAAAAATAATGAAACTTTTGACAAGGGACTGAGAAGCAGAAATTCTTTTGTAAAAGATGTTACTTTTGACAAAATTAAAGAATCTATTCAGAAAAAAAAAATTGATAGTAATTGTATTCTTGATGATTCCAATATCTCCAAGAATTACCTTAAAGCCAGAAGATCTATGATAAAAGATAGCATATTTGATAAAAGTAATGCATCCATTGCAAATGAAATTGTTGAAAACACTGTTGATGTTGATTGTTCCGATGTTTCTGACAAACTTCCTAAAATCAGAAGATCTATGCTTAAGGATAGCACATTTGATAAAAGTAATGCATCCATTGCAAAAGAATTTGTTGAAAACAGTGTAGTTGCTGATGATTCCAATATCTCCAAGAATCATCTTAAAACCAGAAGATCTATGATAAAAGATAACACATTTGATAAAAGTAACACACCAATTGTAAAAGAAATAGTTGAAAGTGATGCTGATGCTGATGTGTCCATTTCCAATTATAAATTTAAAACCAGAAAATCTTTTATAAAAGATAACACATTTGATAAAAGTCACACATCAATTGTAAAAGAAATAGTTGAAAGCGATGGTGATGCTGATGTGTCCATTTCCAATTATAAATTTAAAACCAGAAGATCTTTTATAAAAGATAACACATTTGATAAAAGTAACACATCAATTGTAAAAGAAATAGTTGAAAGTGATGCTGATGCTGATGTGTCCATTTCCAATTATAAATTTAAAACCAGAAGATCTTTTATAAAAGATAGCACATTTGATAAAAGCAATGCATCAATTGCAAAAGAAGAACCAGCTGAAGATGTTGATTTAAATAATTCTACTAGATTCTCTAAAACAAGAAAATCTATTCTTAAAGATTCCACATTTGACAAAAGCAATGCATCCATAACAAATGTTAACATTGAAAAAGATACAGAACCTGATTTGAATGGTTCAAATAAGCAGCTAAGGAGGAGGAAATCTTATGTAAAAGATACAACTTTTGAAAAACAAGAAACTGTACTAAACACAACATTTGACAAAGAAACAGAGAACGGGAAAGAAACTGTAAAAGATTCCACCTTTAGCGAGAGTAACGGCAACCATCTACATGCAACATATGAAAAAGATCTTGAAACAAATACATCAACTTCTAAAAGGAAGGAAAATATCTCCAGTGAGAACGCAATTTTTAACAAAAATACATCATTTGAGAGAGATACTTCGTCTTCTTTTGATGCCTTCAAAAAAGGAGCAATGACCAGAAAATCTAGTATCAGAGATGCATCTTTCGATAAAAGCAACTTTTCCTTTGCCAGTCTAATTAAGGATGACTTTGAAAAAGACAATAATATCATATTATCCAGTTCTGCTACAAAAAGGAGGTCTATGAGACATACTTTTGATAATAATGACACAAGCTCAGATAATATCAATACAACTTATGAGAAAACGGAAAATACTGATCATGAACTGAAAAGAAAATCGTCAAGACTGTCTAAGACACCTGACATCCACACTGTACTGAACACAACATTTGAGAAAGAAAACACTAATGGAGAGAAGGAAAACCTAATTTCTAGTTCAAAGTCTTCTCTAATCAGTTCAGACAACAGTAGCGTTACAGACAAGTCCGACATCTCACGCATTAGTATAACAAGCGATGATACTTCAGAACATGTTGAGAACATAATCAACACTACTCCCTTACTCATAGAGAGCAGTGTAGATGAGTCTCACACCTCTATGACCAAACCAGAGAGTCCGAAACCACAAACTCCTTTAAAACGTGAAGGGACTTTTACTAAAGAGGTTCCGGAACAGATTGAAGCTCAAGTAGAGACTCCTACTAAACGTAAATCGGTCCCAACAGCAGGCTGCACTCCATTCCATGTTGGCAAGAGTTCTCAGAAGAAGAGTATGTTGAATGTTACTCGGTCGTTAGAGAAGGGTTTCCGAGCTTCGGTAGACCTGGCTCCAAGGTTGACCAGGGTCATGTTCTGCAGCCCAGTAGATAACCCGGTCACGTTCACACAGGAGAAGAGGAAGATCATCAAGTCCAATCTGAAGGGGTCTAACAAGAGTTTCGTTTTTGATGAGAATGGTGAGTCTATCTTTAATAACACACATAACATTACACCTGTAACCCCCTGAAGGGTCAGGCAGAGCTTTACTTAAAGATACCCATAGGTAGTAATGGGTACAGCTAATATTTATTTTGGAAATCATAATGGGACAAGTATAGAACTTATGCTTTAGTTAATTAGGTATATTTACTTTATGTTAACAGGATAACCAACAGAATCCCCTTTTAAAATGACTATGCCAATCTGTTTTCCAACCATGTACTTAATGAGGGGTGATTTCCGTATGATTATGAGTGTCATTATAAAACTAAGCAAGTTGTATTTCTTAGTGTGGAAAAGTTTTTGATCCTTTAGAAGCAAGTTACTATGTAGTTACTTTAAAAAAGTAAGATATTTTCACACTACTCAAGAATCCATTTAACTTACATATTTCTCTTCAATCAACGCAAACTACTGGCAGGCAGCACCAGGCGTTTGTATTGGATTGCGTTGCGCTGCGGCTCTATGTGGCTGTAAATCTCTGGCCATACTGCGGCGAATCCCGCGGGGGTGCAACTATTCGCTGCAGCTTGAACACGTCAAAATTGAATGGCAAGAACGACTTTGCTCCGCATCCCTAGCAGTTTTCGCTTTACTTTGGCCATAGATTTATATGCGTTGTTTGCCTTTAATAATCACCAGTATACTTACACCAGATAATTTCCTTCCAGCTTCAATGTCGCGCCCTGCCCGCAAGCGCTCCTACACCCAGAACGATGCAGAAGACTCCCGCGTCAAGCGCACGCGCCTCACTGAGGACCTGCAGCATTCCGTAGAGCGCCTGTCCAGACCCCGGACTGCCAGTGCTACAGGTGAGCTGACACTGTCGCGTCGTCCGCGCTCGCGTACTGCCATCTCGTTAGTCCGATTTCCACCAAAGCGCAGATGAGGGGAACGGAGAGGAGTCGTGCGTGAATCGATAAACAACATGGTTGCAGCCAAATGATTGGTCGAATCTTATACTACGCCTCTCCTCGGGTTGAAACCAGGCCAAGGGCTTCTCTACATGACACCTTGTCTCCGGTAGCAGTTTACTGTTACATAAGTATTCAAGGAGATACAGGCCCCTCAAACCGCACGCCAACTATCTAACTTGATCATCGGTTACTTACTCAAAATCTAGTCTCCCTGCAAATATCGTCGCTCCACCGAGCCTGACAGGGGTCCGTTGCTACGCTTGTAAGTATTATTACCGCAGCTACTGTGCTCTTCTAAGATTTAAATTGATCATGGTTTCTCTTCTCTAATCTCACACATCCTTTACCTCTCCGTTATTTGGCTTGGCCCCACACGGGATTTCATAAGTATTCTTTTTGGCGCCTATGTTAAGTCGCCAAGCAACATTCCCATTCAGAGTAAATATCTATTTTGTTGGGTGGATTATCATAGCTGGTTTGGCACCAGAAGTGTGTTTTGAATTCGTAAGTACTCTAACCTGAAAGAAGGGATTTGCTAAGTTCACCTGCACGCCATACTTCCATAGTACCACTAGCTTCTTATAGAGGTATGAGGAACAGGGTGTGAAGGAATTCCTTATCCCCATTGCAAAGTGGGGATCCTCCTATCAGACGGGCGTATTGTCTGGTAGGCTGTTATTGCCTGACGGTTGTTGTCGGACTGTTGAACTTATCGTGATCTCGCGGATAACTCTGGTGCGATGCAGAAATTTGCATGACGGCAAGACGTTGTGGGGTTGTCGACATATTTTAAATATAACTACTATTTATATATAAGATATAAATCACTGTTATGCTGTGCATTTATTTGTAAATAAATGATTGAATATTATGCCCAGCTGGCCAGGTATCCGAGTGGTTCGAGTCGTCACATCAGATAACACGTAGACGTTACATTTACGTGTGCTCTTATCACTCGCCACCGCGCCAACTCCGCTACTCAGTTGATAACAGCCGTAATTACCTCATTTTATTGAAATAAATTAGTAAATATTTCAATGTTTTATGGCTGAAAATATAATTTGTAACACCGACTTAGAACGTAACACTTAATTAGAATAAATTTACCGACTTCTTACTAAATCAATATTGCATACGTTGGTGTAGTGATCGTAAGCACTACAGTAGAGCATGAGGAGTTGGGTACAATTCCCGCGTCCGGCAAAGTGTTAATGGGTTTTTACATGAGAAATTTCTCAGTATTAGCCCGGAATTTGGGGTTGTGCTCGGATGATGGCAATAGGCTCGCCCCATATTACATCAGGCAACATAATTAGTGATTCGGGGATGACAGGCGTGATGTTATGTTGTCGCCGCGACCACTACGTGCTGTGGTTATTTTTCACTGTAAGCCTTAATATGTGGCATGATACGTGTTACTGAGACCATTTTTTTGTGGCAAAGTCGTTATAAAATGATCATCGATTTTAGTCACTGACTTATAAAATTGAACTCATATTATCACCATGACATTATATTTTCATTTTTTCCCACTCACCATTATCATTTACTCACCATTTGATTGTAATTTAATTATTCATGTTTAGCTTAGTTGAATGCATAACTAACACAGTTAATAACTAATGAAATACTCGTATGGAGACTTATCTATTCAGAAATAAACAAATTTTTGTTTTCATTTATTTTATTCATTAACCTAAGTTAATCTTTACAGCCAAACTCGCAGTGACCCCTAAGAAGCCAACAACCCCATCCAAACCAAAGTCTGATGGCAAGCCGTCACGTACCAAGCTGCCCAACTTCGCAGCCATGCACCAGAAGCAGTTCGACAAGATGGAGTCGCTGGACGAGTGTCAGGAGCGGAGGGCCAAGAGAGCCAAGCAGCTGCTGACGCCGACTGCACCGCCTGGGCTGTTGGAGAGGATCAGCCCCAAGAGTAAGGGAGTTTTACTTTACTATGAATAACATTAGTTATACTATGTGTAGAAGAGAGTCAAGCAGCTGCTGTCGCCGACTGCACCACCTGCCGGAGAGGAGCAGTCTCAAGAGTTTATGTTTTCTGGTATCTAGATATTTTATGCTTATGGATTCATGTCCTGGGTATAAGATATCCCTAATAAGATATTAGGGATTAGCGGCCTGTGGACCATTCAGTATGAATGATTTCCATATAGATAGCCTGTATAATTATAAATATAATGTAAATTTCCATGGTGATGCTGTCAGCGTTAATATATTATGTTGGTGATGGTTGAATGTCGAGTCCGTAACGCAGTTTACGGTTCTTGGACCCCAAACGCATTATTTTCGAGATATTTATTTATTTTGGTTACTAGACTCGAAAACATAATATTTCATTTTAACAAATACCTACACGAGAATTTTATGAAAACCTAGTCCAGTAATCCCTAGTCATAATACTTTCCGTTATCATATTGATTACGGATCGGTGCGTCACCGGCTGCAATCGAGATACCGACTATCTATATGAGCTCCCTATTAGATAAGCCTATCTTTACACCCACCGGCCAAACATGTGGGTAGGTAGTGTCCAATGCAAGCCTTGTCTCCACTTGATGGTGGTTACGCTTAAACAAATATCGACTTTGTGTCACAGGAAATTAAGTTGATTTTAGAATAGCTAGAAATATTTAAGAGTCATTGAAATTGAACTTTATGCGAATGTGATAAGCTTATTTTTTCCAAAAACTCGGATTTGTTCATACGTTTGGAAACATAATTGCGAACACAGCGTACAGTCGACACGTTTTTCGTATCTATGTCTACGTAGTTTGGAAGGAAAAACACATAATATTAGTGTTTTCCGGTGAAATTGGATTGAGTCACCGAAATAGTGGTATGTTTTTTAGAAAAGTAGTGAAATCTTTGATAACGTGTAATATGCAACGTTGAATCACGTTAGTCCTGAAGGAGCATACCAACCTATAAGGAACCATACATACATACTGGCTCGTTGATCGCGTGGCCGCAAGCGCGACTGCTGAGCATGAGCTGGGTTCGATTCCCAAGTCCGGCAAGGTGTTATTGGGTTTTTCCATTAGGAATTGCTCAGCAGCGGCCCGGGAGTCTGGATCAGTGGCCATTTGATGGCAATAGGATCGCCTCTTTAGGAGATTTAAATCTCCGTAGCTGGTGAAAAGTGGGTGTACTATTAGGTACACCTCTGCCTAGCCCTTCGGGGATTATATGTGTGATGTTATGTTTATGATACTCCATCGCATTCATGATTTCCTGGTGTTTTCCCGGGGTCTTGGTTCAAAGTAAAACACATTTTTCATATTAGTAAGTACGTAATATGATGAAAAACTGACATTACATACAATTGAATAACAAGCCTTTCAAACGAATATTAACATTATTCACATAATTTATTCACATTATACAATCTGAATAAGATTCATTTTCAAACGCTTGCTTTACTTATCAAGGTAAATCTCGCCCTCAGTCTATCGACCACCTAGTCTAAGTTAATACATATTATAAGCTACAAAGTAACCTGCAGAGGCAGATACTAACTCAATCAGAAAAACATCACTCGCGTGTAATAGTTGATAGCAGTAGTTGATTTAATTTAGTGCAAGAACCAATCATCTCTTACCTACCGTGTTACCAAGTTTGAAAACAAAGCTTTGACATACTTATCCAATTTGTTTTGTTTGAATACGAGTCAGAGGCTGCGTCTGCACCAGAGATATGCTAGTACTAGTATGTGCAGAGCGGAATTTGCGTAAAACTAACCAATCTTAAAGTTAGCTTAAAAACACTCAAACTGTGTGCGACAATATTTGGTTCGTTTTGAAACATCCCTCGCTATACGTCCTAGCACATATCGGATGGTAATGCAGCCTTCATTCTGGATTATTTGGTGACTCATCAGCTGCCGCCTAGCGTTTTCCTAACTATGTTAGAGTGGACTCGGCTTTCAAGCTAACCGGATGCGACTGAACCGCCGAATACGGGCTTTTTTTACATGGGGCGACTGCCCATCTGACCTCTACAATCCAATTACTGGATAATACGATACCCATTGGCAAGACTAGGTGTCAGACTTTCAAGTATCTGACTACCTGTAACGACTGTCAAAGGTCTACGCAGGGAGGGAGTCTCTGTATGTAATGTATGATCTACCTCCACCTACCTACGGCCCTACCTCGGCAAGCGTTGCTTAGCCTTGAAGATCGACCTATACAGCTGTTAATATTTAGCCACGACCTCCCCTCATTAAGTTTTTTTTTGTGACTGTAGTAGATATCTAAAGTCCAAACATGGAATAATTTGTCATTACATGTCAAAATAACCCGGACTAGCAGAAAACTTCTCCATCAGTTATCAATGATCTACATAACATCCTAAATGACGACAGCGTTGCTAAATTAAGGCCATCATATAGGTATATATTTTGCAAAGGGCAATGTCCATCGGCAGTTTATTGATGATCATTGTAATCAGTCGCTGGGAAAATAACATTAGATATTGTCGACATAAATATTTTTGCGATTGGGAAAGTTTTGTATTGTAATTTTTTTTTTTTGTAACTATGTATTACAAAATTTTGTAAAGTTAGTCCGTCACTAATCGTGGAGTCGTGATTCCGATTCCTGCAATAAATTCGTGCTGTTTAATATACCAATACACAGAAATCAACTCTTCAGAATATAACTATTTTTTTGGAAGGATGTCATGTACCTACAATTTGCGATCTTTTTCATTCTATGAACAACTGAAACATATAACTGCACACATGACGACACTCAAAGAAGCTATGTACTTACACTTAATATTTTCTCTAAACTACCCTAGATAACCCAGAAATTCCGTCCATTGCCTGTGAAATTGTCCGACTCAGTTGAATTTGATATCGATCCGAATCGCCACAAATAGATAACAGATATCTGTGATATGGCGAGCGTGAGTCATCTCTCGCGATAAGTGGTTACCAATCAAAACAAATCTCTTGCAATCTTAACCTAAATACCAGGATCCGAATGTACGAATGTAACAGTGACTGCTCCCATTTTATGTCCAGTTAAAAATATTCACATTGAAAAATTGCAAGGAAATACATTTTTATAAAAAAAAATAGTTGGTAACCCCCGAAGGGTGTACCTATAGTGCATACAGTTTTGCCAGTGACGTTGAAGCCCCATGTAATAATTGAGCTTATTGCCATCATGATGGTATGCGAAATTCCTGATTGAATAACCCAATAACACTGTCCGACGTGGGAAACGATCCTTGGTCCTCACGCGCGAAAATGTTTGTTACTAAGAAAATAATGTGTTTGTCCGACTGCCATTGGTTCTGTGTAGATCTGCCATAAGGTGAACTGATGACCTGATGAAGGACGCAGGATCCGCTGGATGCGAGAAGCACAGGACTGGTCATTATGGTTTTGCATAGGGGAGGCTACGTCCAGCAGTAGATGTCTTTCGTCTAAAATGATCATGATGAATGGTATATCTGAAATTCTAGGTAGAATAATGATGCCATTACCCAGCGCGGTGTAATGTGGAATCGGATCCGGCCGGCCTAGGACACGGGGCGGATACTCCCACGTAGATATGTAGGTCGTTAATAGTACCAGGTCATAACAATATACTTCAGTTTTAGCTCACACTTGTAACAGCTGCGCCAGCGTGTGTCCTTTAATATTTCAGAATAAAAACTCTTTCCTAAGCCACAATCCGATGTGCTGGTCATCAAAATATTTCATACTGGCTTATCCCCGCGACTTCGCCCGCGTGGAGTTCGCTATTGTCCCACGGATCGTAATACCGAGATAAAAAGTAGCTTAGGTGTTAATCCAGGTTATGAACTATCTGTATGCCAAGTTTCATCCAAATCCTATCCTATAGTTTTTGCGTGAAAGAGTAACAATCATCCATACATACAAACTCTCGCGTTTATAATATTAGTAAGGAAGTTTAATACGTACCGAAACAACCAGAAAAAAATACTTAGTTATTGTCCCAAAAACCTTATTTTCCTCCATTCATTTTACAGATAACACAGAATCACCAAAAAAGAGCAAAGAGTCAGCCAAACCGAAAGAGAAAATTGACACCCCTACCAAGAAGACCGACACACCTTCAAAGAAGTTACCCACATTAGAATCTCTACGACCAGGTTTCACCAGATTTGGGTTCAAATTGAACCTGGACGTCAACCCGTTCAGCATACCGAGCAAGACGGCTGAGAAACCGAAAGAAAAGCCGGTTGAGAAACCCAATGTGACACTTCCTAGGCAGGGAATACTACCATCTCTGGCTGGAGCTACGTCCGTCAGGCGTGAAGTCGCGAAGCTGACTGTCATGAGAGAAAAGTCCTTCACAGACAGGCGCAATGTGAAGAGAAATGAAAATAGAACCGTTATCAAAGGCGTTAGGACTAACAGGAGGTTCGAGCTGCAGATGAAGATGAGAAATATAGACTAAGAACGGACTACACCTAAGATTTTGAACGCGATCATACATATAAATAGCGTTCATGAGCGGCCAGTGCGAAAGTTCTATAGCAATGATGACACTAACAGCTTTTGATCGCAGTTTGAATGGGCTGATCGCGTTTAGTTTTTTTGATAAATTCTCAAAAATTCTCCCTAAGTAGGGGTAATTGTAGAATAGTTCCCTCGAGGAAGGTGAGTTGAATGATATTATACTGAATTTTGAATTAGGGGCGTAAACAATAATTAAGTTAGCTTTAGCTCACTGTGACGAAATTGCTAATTTTCATGTAAAAATCTGGTTATTTTTGCATGATTTAGCCAAATTTGTTACAAGTTTAAATGTTACGAGTCTGGACTTGGTCATAAATAAAATGTTGACAGTAAAAAATAAAATTTTTCATAGTAGGATCGTGTTTAGTTTTATAAAATATAATGTACTGTTTTTGATAAGTGCCCCATAGTTTTACAGACGGTGCCATATTTACTACAATCTCTCTTTCTATGCAAATGGAATATTCCACACTGCCCCACCCTGTTGAAGTTCCACCTTGTCCCACTGTCGGGACAAATGGGCTAGAGTGGAATATTCCAATATTTTATTACCTCTTTCTATAAAAGATTAACCCCTTTGTTCTAAGTGAGAGGCGCAAAGCCGCGCGTGGAAAATTTCAATTGTTGTAGTGCGTGGGCGTAGGAGGTGGGAGTCGGGGGATGCTTCTCATTTTGATGACGTCTGCTCTACGCCTACACACTCCATAGCGACCGCTCATTCGTGCCGCTCTCCCGAAGCACCAGTCACACTGCCGACAAGCGAGAAGCGAAAAAAAAAACTAGCTGTTTGAAAGAAAAGGAAGAACATTTCTTTGCGCTTTACATGAAGCACAATATTAGAAAACAGAAAATAATCAGACTAGGGGGAAAATACGCGTCATATCCTCGTAAAATGGCCATTACGCTGTGTCATCATTCGAATCAGCGCTGGTTTCTAAAGACGGCCGGCGTTGACGTGATGACGTCAACCGGTGTAATCATGGTTTTTCTGACACAGTCAACAGTCAGGGTTCAACTATTCATAAATGTATCGCTTTTACTAACACGATACGATCTTGTATGCGTTTCTTGACCGAGAAAATAGTTGATAGCTAGTTGCTTCGGCGGTGGGACAAGTGCCTTATGCACGCCGCTTGTCCAAGTTAGACAAAACTTAAGAGTATTAACAATAGAACCTTAAATTTTGACGTATTTTAATTTAATTGTTACTTTAGAGAATATGATATTGTTAACTGTTTATAGGCATGCGCGATAGAGCCATCGTAATCATGTACTGATATTGTGTTCTATAGTTATCTAACAGATTAAACGATTGCACTTTACGTGTTGTGGTTTTATTGATAAACGCGCAGCCCACAACCCGTGTGACACAGTTGCGTGCTACTCGATCTGTATGCTTCTGGGTTTAAAAGCACCGAGTTACAAATATGTATGGCCCATCATGGTTGTGCATGAAGCTGTGGATTATAAATTTTCCAACTTATACAGTGTCAAATAAAATTAACTAGCGAAACTGTGTAGAGGTCATGGGTATCTATAATCTATTTGATTATATCTATGGGCTATTATGTAATTACACTACCTTTTTTTTCCGGATGGGAAATCATCAAATGACTTCTCCCGCTCTGGGCTGAGCGGGAGGGAGTGTCAGACTTTTACTGACTAAAACCCACCCATGTTCCTTCATCGCCCTTTGTGTTCCGGGGCCGCGGTATCTTTTTCGAACAACCCGCAGCACCCGGCAGGCATCGGCCCTTGCGGGCCCCTTCCCTATGCTGACATCTCTTTGAGGCGCGCGTGGAACACGAACGCGCCGTCGACACGGCCTGTCGTCCTAAGACGGAGGGACGGCGAGCTAGCCCTTAGCTCACCGTCCACAGGCCCGCGTCTACGGTGGCCGGGGGCCACCATGTGGCCCCCGACGCCCGGTGCGTCTCCCGCGGCGGCTGGGACGTGAGGAGGAACGCTCTCTCTCACGTTCCGCCTCCTCCTTTGCTAGCATGACTGCTTCGCAAAATTAGGTGACGGCTTCCCATTCCGTCTCGCTCCGGACCATGGCTCGAACCAGGGCCGGACGCGAGAGGTCGCCGCCGCCGATCGCCGCTATGAGGACACGGCGTTGCTCCGCCCAAGCGGGGCAGACCTCCACCGTGTCCTCCGGTCGATCCTCGCAATGGAAACACCCGGACGTCTCCTCCCGCCTGATTCGGTGCAGGAACCTCCCGAAACAACCGTGTCCGGTGAGGACCTGCGTCAGGCGGAAGGTGAGGACGCCATGGCGCCTCTCAAGCCACTCCTCAAAGAGGGGATTTATCGCCACAATCGTGGCGTGCCCTGCACGGGGTTGCGACAGTCGCTCTCTCCATGTCACCATGAGATCGGCCCGGAGGTTTGTCCGCTGAGCGGCAATTAGCCGCGGCAGCGGAGTAACCCCCCGGCGAAGAACCTCCGCGCGCCATTCATGTAGGCGCGCGAGGACTATCGCCTCCAGATCCCATGGTGTAATTACACTACCTGCGGTCTTCAATCAAGTATTATTTTTTTCGTTTTATCGTATTTAGATAACGATACACTAACGGAGTTTCGCTTGGTAGTTTATCTTGACTCCCACCACCACCACTAACTTGATGATTATCGTGTCAATATTTATTCACCTATTCAAATCGATGGATCTATGTATGGCTCCCGAGTATGGACTCGGCAGCCATATAAAAATAGTGTTACGTCGTACGTACGAGATCTTTCGGGAAGGGACGTGATTCGGTGTGTTTGCGCTAAAAACTTCGAGAAGCGTGCCATTATTATTAGTTCAAAGTTAAGTAGGTAACTACTTATAAAAAATATTAGGAATTGTCATTGTAATTTCGACCGTACGCCGAGGGCATAAAGTACCTACTTCTTTATTCGGTACAAGTAGGTTATTATTTTTTTGCCTACTACTTGGTAATGTTTTTTTGTTGATGTTTTTATCGAACCGTTCTACACATCGCCGGAATGTTCGTGAATAATGGGGTAGTATAAAAAGCACAAGCGCCGACACACAAGAGTAGTCTGATTCAGGCGATACAACGGAGCGAATCGGAGTGAACTAGAAGTGCGATATCTAAGCGAATAGTGATCAGTAGTGTACTTGTGATTAAGATTTAAGTGTTTAATAAAGTTATTAAATTGTCTGATTGGTAGTAATTAATTTATCCCATACCCAGCTCGTAACAATTTGGTGTCAGAAGTGAGGGATAAATTATGCCAATTCTACCGAAGGACGACACGGACGGTATCCGTACCAGGAGTCAGCGACAGCAGGACATGGACCAAAGGCGGTTTGGAGATTCCCCAACACAGACACCGGGTGGTGTCCAGCCTACGTCAGTGCCAGTCGCTGGCCCATCCGCAGTTTCTACAGCATCAATGGCGCCAGACTTGTCAGCTTTAATGGCGCTGCTACAGGAGCAGGCTCGCCGTCAAGAAGAGCAGGCTCGCCGGCTGGAAGAGCAGTTGCAGCGAGACAAAGAGGAGCAGGCTCGCCGTCAAGAGGAGCAGGTTCGCCGTCAAGAGGAGCAGGTTCGCCGGTTGGAAGAGCAGTTGCAGCGAGACAAAGAGGAGCAAGTCCGCCGCCAAGACGAGCAGATGCTCCTCATAAAGGATCTTCATGCAACTTTTGGCAAAGACCTAAAGGTGATGAAGGATCAGGTACAGCAGCACGAGAATCGCCTCTCAGAAGCCGAAGTTCAGATCGCTGGGGTGAAGAAGGCTTTGGGGGAACTGAAGACTGGAGACTTGACTGTAGCTTCAGTAGTTGCTGCACCTTCAGCGCGGGGCTTTAAGGTGCCTCCATTCGATGGCACATCTTCGTGGTCGGCTTATAAAATTCAATTTGAGGCCGTTATGAAGGCGAATGGATGGACAAAACCGCAAGCCATGACCGCGCTCACCTTGGCCCTCCGAGACCAGGCCCTTAATATTCTTGAGGCGCTCGGCGAGAATGTAACCTACGAGCAGCTGCTGGAGGCGTTAGAGTCCAGATACGGTGACGCGCACCTGGAGCACGTATTTCGTGCTAAGTTGAAAGATCGTGTTCAACGTAGTGGCGAGAATTTACAGCAGTGGGCCCTCGAAGTTGAAAAGCTGGTTCGGAAAGCATACCAGTCTGCCCCTGCACTTATCGATGGGAATCTGGTACAAGCGTTCGTTGATGGAATACGCGACCTAGAAGTTAGAGCCGCTGTGAGACTTGGGCATCATGAGGCGCTGAAAGACGCCTTGGCCCATGCCTTAGAAGTAGAGGCAGTGAGGCAGGACCACCGAACGCACCGCGTCAGAGAGGTTGTAGCATCTCCTGTACGCGACCGGCCGCAAGGGTACAGCCCTATGTGCTACACTTGTGGAGAAAGGGGTCATCTTCGGTCAAACTGTAAAAACCGAAGCACAATGAGAGAAGGTCAACCCCATGAGGGAAAAGCGGCTGAAATGCCATGCATGACTGCCCAGCAACAGTGGAGAACTCACGTTAAGACAGACGCCTTGTCAAGAAGACCTTGTCCTGAAGACTGTAAGCACTGTGCCAGGCAAGAGACTAAGGAAGTAGTGTCCGTGAGGATGCTTAGAACAGATCTCAGCGATGAATGGAAGGAAACCCTACAGCGACTCGGACATCAAACCGATCTTCGAGTGGATCAAAGCTGGTGCTCCTAAACCTAAGTGGAGTGATGTGGCTGCGATGAGTTCCATCACGAAGAGTTATTGGGCGCAATGGAACAGCTTGGTGATCCAGGATGGAGTCTTGTGCCGTAAATGGGAAAACGCTCGAGGGGACAGCTGTCATCTACAAATGGTTGTCCCTAAAGCTAAGGTACCAGATGTTCTACGGCTCTACCATGATGGATGTTCAGGAGGACATATGGGGGTAAAAAGGACTCTACTAAAAATTCGAGAACGCTTTTACTGGATCCACTGTCGAGATGATGTGGAGGACTGGTGTCGCAAATGTACCAGTTGTGCGGCCGTGAAAGGACCCCACACACGCAGCCGAGGTGCATTAAAAGTGTACAACGTTGGAGCCCCTTGGGAACGGATAGCAATAGACGTTGCGGGACCATTTCCAGAAAGTGAGAGCGGAAACAAGTACTTCCTGGTGGTCATGGATTACTTCACAAAGTGGCCAGAAGTCTTCGCCATTCCTAATCAAGAGGCTACAACTGTCGCAGATAAATTAGTTCAGGAAGTTTTCTGTCGTTTTGGAGTACCCTTAGAAATACACAGCGATCAAGGAAGGAATTTTGAATCGCAAGTATTTCAGGAAACTTGTCGATTGATGGGTACCTACAAAACCAGAACCACCTCTTACCACCCACAATCTGATGGAATGGTGGAACGATTCAACCAAACGTTGGAAAGATATCTGGCAAAAGTCGTGGAAAGCAGGCAAAGGGATTGGGACAAGCACATACAGCCGTTTCTACTGTCCTACCGCAGCGCAGTCCACGAAAGTACGACTGTGACGCCAGCATTCGCGAACTTTGGAAGGGAATTACGGTTGCCTGCAGATTTAATCACTGGAACTCCCCCTGATGCTCCACGTAGTGTAACAGATTACGCACATGATTTGCGTAACAAGCTGAATGATGTTTATGAGCATATCCGACAATCCGGCCAACAGATGTCTGAGAAGATGAAGACCCGTTATGACCGCAAGGCAAACAGTAGGGCTTTCGACGAGGGTTCACTGGTGTGGTTACATAACCCAGTGCGGAGCAAGGGGAGGTCTCCGAAATTGCAAGCAAAATGGGATGGACCATACCGAGTCGTGACTAGGATCAACGATGTCACCTACCGAATACAGAAGGGTCTACGAGGTGCGCCTAAGATTGTTCATGTAGACCGATTGGCCCGATACTACGGGGCTAATGATGCTCGGGACGAGCATGTCTAAGGAGGGGGCAGTGTTACGTCGTACGTACGAGATCTTTCGGGAAGGGACGTGATTCGGTGTGTTTGCGCTAAAAACTTCGAGAAGCGTGCCATTATTATTAGTTCAAAGTTAAGTAGGTAACTACTTATAAAAAATATTAGGAATTGTCATTGTAATTTCGACCGTATGCCGAGGGCATAAAGTACCTACTTCTTTATTCGGTACAAGTAGGTTATTATTTTTTTGCCTACTACTTGGTAATGTTTTTTTGTTGATGTTTTTATCGAACCGTTCTACACATCGCCGGAATGTTCGTGAATAATGGGGTAGTATAAAAAGCACAAGCGCCGACACACAAGAGTAGTCTGATTCAGGCGATACAACGGAGCGAATCGGAGTGAACTAGAAGTGCGATATCTAAGCGAATAGTGATCAGTAGTGTACTTGTGATTAAGATTTAAGTGTTTAATAAAGTTATTAAATTGTCTGATTGGTAGTAATTAATTTATCCCATACCCAGCTCGTAACAATAGCTTGCTCGTGTGCCAGAGGATCCTTGTAGCATTCCTACAAGGATCCTTTGCTCACTCGAGGAGCACTGTTGGTAAATATTATTAAAAATGTAAGTAAAAAAAATTAAGACACCTTTGACACACATTATGGCAACTTTGTCATAATCACAGGGAATGTACCTATAAGTGAAACACATATGTTATGACTACAATCAGATTTATTTAATGTTCTCAACATAGAAGCACAGCATGGTAGCACAGTATAAATATGGACAGTATGGAAACTAAGCCTAGTTGAGGACATAATTACCTACGCTCCATTGAAGCAATAGGGTTGTAACTTTTAATGTTTTTGATATTGTTTTTTTAATTACATTTTTGTTCTGTAGTGATCAATCAATCGAATTTAAATAAGTAGCTTACAAATACAATTTAAATAGGTAATCTCATGGCGTCGGTTAATCTCAGCAAAAGACGATATTTTAAACACGGAAAACAATTTAATATTAACACACAACAACTTGTAGAACTATAGATCTTTAACTTTGGAAGTTTAAAATACGATAGCTCCGAGTTCAAACAGCCGTATACTACGCAATACGTTCGTGGCATTTTTAAAAAGATCGCGGAGATAAACGTGACCACTCGTCTTGACGCGGCACTTACTACTGAGAGCACCGCGCCGGTCATCTAGGAGTCTCGTAGTTGCGCATGTTTGTGTGAGTGTGCCGTTTCGAGCGTTTGTAGGTAGTTTCCCTACTGTCCATATTTATATTGTGATGGTAGGTATAACGGAGCACATCTGTCGAGTTTCCACTGTCCAGGGCACACCACGCGTGTCGCCACGTGGCATCGCTGTACACTGCTCTTATTATGATAAATATACTTTACATTAATCGTTCAGTCATTACGCAGGCAGTATACAAACAAAAGCTACAAAAAACACTATGGTATTTTTCTTTTTAGCGTGTCCATGGTAATCTAAATGTCTATGGCAAGGGAATATTGTAATATTCAAGATTATTCAATGACGAATAACTCTTGTAGGAATAATTAAAGTTGCTAGTTACCAGATTTACAACATCAAGATCGTGAAAAACTTATCTTATTCGCTTTTTATTTTATTTACAAAATATTGATTTCACCTATGTAAACTATTCTTAATTTAACCATAAAGTTAAGCATCCATGTTTTATTATTAACACCTGTTATAATAGACAAAGACCCAACACATTCTGCCAGAATGATGTCCACCAACGTAATGACTGGACAATTTTCTTTATAAAATTACCCCTTGTGCACTTCACAATCTCATTTATTGGAAATCAAACATTCACAATAAACACTTGTACTGTTATTATATTAAAATACAATTTAAATACATTGTTATGGACAATAAATATCTCACTCAAGTGGAAATGCTTAGCTTTCATTGTACAGTATATAAAATATTTGTTTTTCCATTCTTTTATCGTTGCGTTACCTTTACTGTGGGTTGCGTCAGGCTCACAAGAAGCCTGTATGATGTGTGTAATCTCAGTACCGGTATCATAATATAGTAGTCTATGGTGTGTAACTTGTCAAACCATACTTTTATTTTACTCAAAGTGAGTAGAGTAGACACACGAGAAACCAATTAGAACTTACGACAAAGTTACTCACTCGTTAATTTCAAGCAAATACCTACTGAATTAACTCTGAGAGGAGAAATTCTCCCGTTGGGATGTACGTGCATACCTAGGTACTTACTTAGTGAAATAAAAACCTGTTCCATCTTTATTATTTCCCAAAACGAATTATCCATATAAGTTAGAATTAAGGATTAGGTAACCTACTCCCACAACAAAAAAGTTAAAAATTCAATGACCTTTTAACTAGGTCCCAAATCAGTAGAGAGAAAGAGAATATTAAAACACTTGCCTACGTCTGTCCATATTGGAGTATTTCTATTCGAAATAAAACTTATAGTTAATAGATGGGAATACGGTTACTTCATAAGTAGGTTCTTGAAATCCTGACATATGTTTTAATACAGCGTCGTCCTCATTCGGTCTAGTTCGAACTCAAATGACGCAAGTGAGTAATATTTTCCTAAAGTAATAAGTCGTAGAGATGCCAGTGACGAAGTAATTTGTGGAACTTTTATTTGCGGAGCAAATCAACTTTAGTTTTATCCCTACAATAAAAACGAATATTTCAGGAGGCCTACTTGATTCGTTCCGAACTTTATATCCATTGGGTGAATCGGGCAGCGGCATTATTCGAAGTAACCAAAAGTGCGTTACTTGTGGTTTATGTTATTATACTAGAACCTATCTAGGATACAGTACAAGGCCATTATAGCACCCAGACAGGCATTTTCTATGAATACCAATACGATCAAACAATAGATATTTTTTATTCCGCGGATTACTTTTTAGTACGAAAACAGTTCAGATCTTATTGGTAAGTAATTAAATAAATGTACCTATTGGACATGTAGGGATAGTTTCAACAAAAAAATAATGGAAATAAAAATAAGTTTTACTTTCGCTTCTTTACAAATTACTTGGCGCCAAAATCCGCCATCTTGAAACAATTTTGGCGGGTCAACGTTCTCGCGTGTCGTGATTAATATTTTATATATTTATTTTTCAAATGTAATTATCTAATAGCTCAACCTTGAACTTTTACTGCTGTGGTTTTTGCTGAGTCCCTAGCGTGTGGCTGCCAAGTTCAATACTTTCCAAATTAGCGACTGTTGTAACTACGTATAACACTCGAAGGTAAACACAATTAAGTTACCATTATTGAATTTGATGAATAGCTAACTAGTACATGTTGGTCGTCAAGGATATTTTGAAATACATATTAGCAATTTTGCATATTAGTTTTCCACAGAACGTAAGACTGCAGTGGCCTTTCAGATTTAGAAAGCACGTTAAAGTATGTAATTTGAATCATGAAAAGGAGCTGTCGGACCACGAAGCACACGGACGTCACGGACACGAAGCTAAACTTTCCCAAATATGACTTTGGGACATTGTAGGGCCAAGGATAGAGCGATTGTAAGACTCTGCGCAACGACAATCATTGGTGTTACATTGGTTTCGAAAGGTAGGAGGTAAGAAGTAGGTACTTACCTACCCCAAACTGACGTTGAGTGGCAGGCTGGGAGAGATGCAAAGCAAAATTGGTAGCGATCCTGTTTTTTTTTTTTATTGAAATAAGAATCTTTGTTAACAATAAGGAAAAACGCGAGAGAGCTTCGTCGAGCACCTATTTGATGGAGAGAATACGTAATAATTGGACTGCGCGTAGTTGAGTAGTCGAGGGCCATCTTATACCGCAGGTTTGCCTCAAGAATTGTTTTCTCGAGACGCCAGGACACTCGTAAATTGTTATCTTAGCCTTTAATACAAATATGACGGTTTTCAGTAATAAGCGAAATAAGATTCAAATTTCTCCTGCTTTGAAGAAAATACGACCTCACCCTTAATGTAAGGTCAGACATTTTGCGTTTCGCGAATTGAAAGGCGTAAGTACCTAATAACTTTCTCATTTGCTAAGTAGGCAATGGAAAGTGCCTGATTATGTCGTATTGTCGGTAATACTGCCATCAAATCGATTCGGTAGAGAAACTAAAGTTATAATATTGGTTGAGGAAAAACTGAAAAATTCGTATCCCGATTTGAAAATTATTCGTAGCTTTTAAAATTATGATCACGTTCTTTTTTTTTAATTTGAACACGAACCGTAGGTTGATTGAACTGTCAAAACCAAAACGTTGCCTATAGCAAAAATGCATTGTTTGTTGAATTCTCTTTCAACAAAGACTACGATGAAAAATTAAACCATGAAAATTGGCATTATAAGCTTGGTTTTAAACTCGGCAAAGAATTAAGCGTGAATATCTAACTAAAAGCACGGTTAATTCAAACAAATAAATACATACACACTAATAACGCAAGAATTGTCATTGCGCACATTAAGGCTAGTCTATGCTAACAAAAGATACTAAAATAAAGTTTTAACAAATAAACAGCGGCATTACTTAAATATCAGGGCACGTTTCACGTCGACCTACACGTGATTTTCAATGTCGGTATCTCCAGCTAAGTTTTATTTATGTATGTTATAAACTCGATCGATACCGATAACATTGGAATTAACAACATAACAAGATAACATTGTACCTTTTAGGGATTTCTTAATATTACTATTGCCTCAATGAAAATTAAATTAGCATAAACATAACATTACGCCTGTAGTCCCTGAAGGATTGGGCAGATAATTCATCCACATTTCGCCAATTATATTTAAGTCCCGTGTGGGGCCGACCCTATTGCAGTCAACCGGGCACAAATTTAGATTCTGAGAAATTACTGATGGAAAATAAAATACAATTCTTCCCAAAAATATGACACATTCAAACAATGCTTCAGAGCGAAAATGAATCGATTGGATTGTTTTGTGTCGATTTCATTAGAGCTCTTGCCACACCACACCTGCGGCCCTTAGTGAGTCTAGAAAGACGAATAGGAATTGCCAGTATAAAATTTTGCCGAGTACTGTACCCTCTTAAGGGAAAAACACTCGCACAGAGAGACGTTATAGTCAAACACGAGCGCGTCATATTATAACTAAATGACGTCACAGAAATATTTGCTGAGTGAGTGAACAGCTCTCGTGCCGTGTCACGTAAAAGGTCACACCTATTATGCAGAATGCAGACTATGTAGCTCGCTTTCGAGAGTTTAGTAGTCGTTAACTGAGTCGCTCATTAAGTTTTTGAGTTTCAACCCTGACTTTCTGTATGCAGCTATAGCCTAAGGTTGGATCTTTGCCCAATAAAACTAAACAAGACGTTGATAGACTACTGTTTTAGTACAATTTTACCTTTTTGATAAACATGTGCGTGGCCAGAAACGGAACTAAAGCCACCATCTTGTAACGTATTTTGTGAAACTATTGTCTAAAACAAAATGGCCGCGTTAGTTCCGACTATGGCTACTCTCTATCTCTCTCTACTCTATCTCATCTGCCTAGGAATCTACTTTTAGAAAAAGACTGAATTGACAACTGTAACAAGGGATTGATTGATCCCATAGTTGAATTTAATGCTGACAGCGAAGATGACGTTACTTGTCTAAACAATCTAATCACAGGCTAGAACCTAATATGGACGCCTAATGTGGCTTCAATGTTAAATGAAATCCGTTAAAAGCTTTTTTATATGGAGTGTAAGTGATTTAAAATAAAAATATCCCAACTAAATATAATTCTATTGAACGAAAGCTTCACGAAACTCAGCTGCTGAAATATGGCAGCCAAATAGTTAATTAAACTCGCTTTAGACAATTTCGCCAACGCAACCCACAGTAATGGCTGATGGTCATTGGTTGCCCATTTTTGTGCCTCAATGGAGTTAATTGACCATATCATACAGTCCACCTTTATGATACTGAAATGGCTACGTATATAATAATTTCTATTATTTATAGGTAATTACACTAGGTTTACTACAGTTTGGCATTTTATAAAAAAGAACAAGTAAAAAACTAAGCATTTTAAGTAAACCTAAGAGAACAAAAGAAAATTCAATACAACTAAAACCCCACCAGAAGGGTTGTGAAACCATAACTATATTTTTTCATATTATGTCACCTAGATAAATAAAACTACATTTTATGAGAAGTAATCGAGTTGTAAAACTTAATCCTGCACACGATATTTTTACAGCGATATCGAAAAATATTAAGATTTCTTTAATATTAATAAGTCGGCTGAATTTAAATTAAATATCTAGAGTTATCCCAACGATAGATGAGATGAGATGAGTTAACCAGATAAGTTGAAAAATACGGTTCTATTTACAAGGGAATCTCTCTCTCAAAACGACGAAGCATTAGTAGAGTAAAGGAAATATCGTTTGTTTAAAATTACCATTAGTTTGTCGTAATGACGTAAACTGATGCGGCACAACTCATTACGTAGCGCAGAGGGACAGCTTACCAAACTGCGGGTCGAAAATATTTTTATTTTCTGTTCCAAGGTAGAATCTGTCGTAGAAATGCCGTAAAAGGCTTTAATATATGAATATTATCCTGTTATCTGTGCATTAGCCAGAATATCGGCTTGCACAGTTCAGGGTTGCACGCTAATGTATGGTCACCGTGTTACTAAGGTCGCGGTCGGAAAAGCAAGGCGGTGCAAGTTCGCTTCCAGTTTATACTTTCCGACATGATTCGCGTGGCTTGCGGCTTCAGATGCTATCAAGCCACACGCCATTTTCTATTTTTATTTGTTGTCCCTTTAAGGTTAAGAATTTTATTGTGAAGCATCGTTTGTCATCATATTCCAGGTTTTTAATATTTTTCAGCGGAAAAATGAGAAGCGCTAATATGAATTTCAAACATCTAAGGCGGGGTCGTAGGCGCCAGAAAATTGAGAGTCAATTATTTCTTAATTTATTGAGGTGCCTACCTTTTACAACAGTAAAATTAAATGATGGAAGTTCTCGTCAATAATCTTGAGGGTTACAATATATTTCTGATCGATGATATCGCCGCAAAAAGTCGAGTGCAGAAATTATGTAATTGTAGCAAAAGACACAATTTTTGCTGTATTGGTTGAAAGCCAACGTAGCTTTCATTTGAAGGTCGTTTCCATAGATATGTGCAGCATTATACTCAATAACAAAAATACGTTTAGTGATCAAAATAGAGCTTTGGAGCAAGCGGCCGAGTTTCTAACAGGCAATAGAGCACCGAAAATTCTAGATTAATAGAGCGATGACACAATATCAATTTGTCTCCCAATTTTACCACAGCTGCGTTGATTAAGACTCAGTTCTTCATAGCCAATACAAAGTGTTGTAGATAGACATGTACGCACCCTGGATAGTTTAGCTCGGCTGGCGCATCAAGTGGGCTTGTTAGGATTAATCTAGAAAAATTTCCTATCTTCGTTGCCTACGCAGTCGTCTGCCGCTCGATCCAAACCCCTACTACTATATACATTTAATATTAAAAATAATTCTACATATATTTTTATCTCACTATGATACAGTTCAATATAAATTATTTTACGCTCAGGCACCTAATTAGCTATAATAGGATCTTACTTAAAGTAGAGCACAAGAAGATGAAATGTGGTGTCCACTCATTTGTGATAATACGAACGTGTATGTTGAGTTGTTTAACATTAGAAACTGTCAATGTCAGACAGTTGACAGATGTGACAATCGTTAATCCTAATTTAGTACAGTCACAAATAAGTACGCACCATTTGTTAAACACTCCCAACTTTACTCGTTTTTTTTTTCAACACAATTAAAATGTGAATGTTTTCAACACTTATCCTAAAGGAAACAAATTTATCTTACATAAATTTTATTTACACAAAAATAATACACATTTTAAATCCTTGTTATAGCTTTTGTAAGCTCACCCTGCATTTAGGGACCACATAAGCAGTTTTTTCCTTTTGGACACTTTACTGAGGCTAATAAATAACATGGCAAGCGAATTTTTGCCATAAAACAGGAAACATTATTACTTAGTAACGATAAATACGCACTTTAGCCATGTCCGATAGTATAAATTGATTCAACGTTAATGTGTCATCCATCAGTTCATCACCTTGTTGAACAATAACAGATACATTGACATACTCGTTTATTCACTTGCACTTTACGCTGGCTGTACGAGTAGCTGACGCCACACAAATAATTCACACATTCCTCGCACAAACAGGTTTCCACAGTCAATGTCATGAGAATTACCCGTTCATCGTACTTGATTAGAAGTAGAAATATTAAGCCACACTTAAGGAGACAGAAACATTACCTTTTATGGAAGTTGATATAAAATGCATGTTCCCTGCAATGCAGTTATTTAGATTTGTAACAATCATCGTAAAAAAGCTAAGTTCACAAATATTTAAAATTAGGTAGGTACCTATAAATAGTAGAAGCTTAAAACAACACGCAAATTGTAGAACAATTTATTCATGAAAAAAGGAAAAAAACTATCTACCTATAATGTTCAACCTTCTTGAATCACACATGACAGCTTCTCATCTTTACAGAGAAGCTCAAAGGAGGTCAATGTTCTAAAATAAACAAGAAAGACAACCATAAAAATAACATAAGAACAGATAAAATAACAGACAAAGCAGAGCTTACATCACACAAAATATCGAATCATTCGACAATTCAGAAACCATTTTATAGAAAGATTTCACACGAAGCGACGCTATGTTGATCAAACCTTGTTTTTATTTAAATTAGTTCCAGTAATATTTAAAACGGACTCGTCTCAAGATCACTGGCCCAGTATAATATATAATTTACATAATATTACAATGTAGAAGGCTTCAAATGATGCGGGAGATATTTTTAGGCCCACCGAGATGTTTAGGATATTTATAGTGTCCGTTATCACTTTGAGGCAGGACAGGACATCCCCCTAAAGATTACCGTTATAATTTCTATAAATCTGAGTTGATTTTTTTTTTCAAGTAAACGAAATGTTTTAAATAATATATCTTGAAGCCTCAAGAAATAAATCTTGGCCCCTGCAATTAATTACACCGTTGGAATCCCTTTATCGTGATTAATAAATTTTAGAATAAATCGTATTTCTATTGAGAAGATGGTACTTTTAAGGTTTGTGACAAATTGACTTGTAGACTTTTGGAATCGAGATAGGCTTGACACCTATTGATTTATGCAAAATGAAGTCGGGAGTATATCATTAATGTCCCAAAATATAGTTACAGTAGTTTCGTTTAACAGCGACACTGCATAACGGCCGTGGACCGTGCTGTCACCGTTGGAATCACAATCTGTATTGCAGTAAAAGCTTTGGAAAACATTGCAATCCTCATACACGATTTTTACATTTTTTAAGCTGCAACTCTGCAAGGCGTCTATAGTAGACAATCCGGATTTACTTCTCCACCGGTTCCATTCGTTATTTTTGACTTTTGCTTTTTTATGGAGCAACTCAGAGCTTATGAGTACGAGCCATCCTTGAGGACTAAGTAATTGGGCTAAGGTTTCGCGCATGGGTGTGCGTGTTATAGCATTTCGAAATCGCCTCATGTGGGACTACACCCCATGTAAGCCGCAGGCTTTAAGTTTTGTTAAGTTGTGAGAAAAAACGACTTTTGTGTTTTTCTTCATACTACAAAGGTCAACTTTTGAAGGTAAAATTTACTTATGATTTTAAAAAGGAAAAGCTGCTGGCTTTCAAAGTGGACAAAGTATGTTCGAGGTTTCAGGGAGACTTCTATTTCTATCCAAGGTCTTCGTTTAACATACGATAATAATCCATGTGCAAGGCTTCTATGACAGAGGAAGAATCGTTGGTTTGAATCGAATCGGATACCACCTACTCTGAACTGAATGAAAACACTGGTATCAGTTTGGGAGTGAAGAGTTACCTAATAAAGAAAAATAAGAGAAATACGTGTAAAAGATAAGTACACTATCAAAACACACAACTCGGACTTTAGTAATTGTTTGATTTTAATGAACGTTAAAAAAAGTATAAAACTGTAATCGGGTTTTATGGTTCTACCTTTAATGGATTAGCTATAAGGCTATTTAAATGTAGTTGGGTTGCTTCCACAGACAAGTCTGTCAAGATGACATTGTTTTGAAATAAGGTTGCTCTTTGGGCTGCCAGAGGTAAAATAACCGCGAATGGACTGTACTTGTATTTCGAAATAAATAGGTAGCTAAATAGCTAATTGATTTGTTATGTCATAATCATAATCATTATATTGCGTATAAGTTAGTTTTGTGTTAATTAAAACTACTTCATTATATTCACTTGAGATTGTGTAGTTATGTTAATAGGTAATAATGTGGTTGCTATTATTCGTTCCTATTCATAAACTGTGTTATATTTCCTGTCTGAGCTTTTCAAAATCAACAAACATTCCCGAATGAGTGAAAAGAGCACTAATGCGCAAGATTAGTGTTCCACAAGTTTACTATTAATAAAATAAAATGAATTAACTTTGTAATAATGTCATAGCCGGGTAATAAATCTCATGTGTAGTCATTTTAAATTAATTCTTGACCTATAATTGCCGTCCTTGATAAGTTACCGATCAATGCCGTGAGGTTGGTAGCTGACCATAAACAAGTAGAATTGTGTCTGCGACAGAAGTGCTCGATTCATTCTCTCCATTATTCCACAAATTGTTGAATGTATTGATGATTTTTGTTATGTTTTTTAAAAATACAACATAATGATTGATGACTCACACAAGTATTTCAGGAATATAGGCAATGTGTTATTACTATCAGTGAAACTTGAAGTAAATTGGTAGCCTAGGGTAGTTGCGTAGTAATATTTATTTATCGCTGGTTTAAGTATTTCTGTAGCCATTGTAGTAATTAGAGAACTTGTAAACGAGCCGTTATCAATAAATGGTGTACCTACCGGATCTAATCATTTTGACGATAATCTAACAAAGACTTGCGAAAAACTTGAAATTACCTATCGTTTAGTTAGAATTCAGCATTACTTTGTGGTTATTGAAAATCCGATATGGAGGGTATTTAGCTACGGTAGCTCGGTTATTATAAGTTAAAACATTAAGTCTTGTTTTTTTGTCGGTAGGTATTTGAATATTGATCAAAAAATGGCGGGTTAGTAAACATTACAACAACCGCAGCTGTCTAGAGTTCAATCACATTTAATTGAAGTAACGATCGTTTGAGACGTGGCACTCTTTACCCGTAAGAGCCAAGTAAGTTCTCTACAGTGAACTTAATCATTTCAATGACTAAATCAGATTGGATGCAAATAATTCCAGCTTGCGTCTCAGTTTTTCAGTAACAAGCAAGAGAAAGTTGACTAAAACACCTTAGCACAGTGCAAAATACAGCTCCAGAATCAGAGACTAATAAATTGATTGGTGTCGCCATTATAGAACAAGGCAAAACATGTTTACTTTTAATGGCGCTGTAGTAGCCAACAAGGCAACACCAAAAGCGTTTAATATTCACAGAGTTTTTCCACATGTTCCGATTATTTACGAGCTACTGTGCCGGCGCGGGCGAAGTGATAAATTCTTAAACGCGCTTCGACGGTATTCCGTTTAAGAGGCCTATTACAAAAAAACGCGAAATTGCAAGGTTTCCTCGTTGAAATTGTATGTTACCGTTCGTTGTTTGAAATAACAATTACTTGTTAAAAATAGTTCGTTTCCTCTACTACAATAATAATAAACCGAATTTTAGATAAATTATTAATTTATTCAGTAATAATCATTCTCCCGATGCATGTTTAGACAAAACCTCACGGAGACGTGATTTGGGAGCTCTAATTTGTAGATTCTATTGAATATAGACCATCAAAATATTTTTTTTTCATCTTACAAATATCCCCAACTTCAATAATGATTGAATACATTTTCGTTATATGCCTGTATTGTAAAGAAAAAAAATTGGACCTAATTCGATTATTGACCGAAAAGACTTCGAAACAAGCCCCAATATCTCCGAAATTGTACATCATTTTGACGTAATATTTATACCAAAATAATCTTTAACATTTGCCTAAACTATAAGTTTTTTTTAATTTGTTTTAAATCGCTACTATTATTTTTTAATGAATTAAATAGAGCTCCCAAATCACGTCTCCGTGAGTTTTTGTCTAAACATGCATCGGGAGAATGATTATTACTGAATAAATCAATAATTTATCTAAAATTCGGTTTATTATTATTGTAGTAGAGGAAACGAAATATTTTTAACAATTAATTGTTATTTCAGACAACGAACGGATAACATACAATTTCAACGAGGAAACTTAGCAATTTCGCGTTTTTTTTTAATAGGCCTTTAAACATCTTTTATAGGCCTTGGCTTTCCCATTACCCCTTTTATTAACACAAAAATGCAGCACAGTAATACTAATAATGCAAATGCTTGGCTCCCTCTCTCGAAAAACTAACAGTGGTAAACAGTAAACGTCACATGCCTTATACAATTTTTGGACCTTTTTCACACTTTCCATAGATACACCCGATATACTAGCTAGCTTATTGCCCCGAATCTAAGTACCCAAATTATTCACATGTCAGTCAGACTCAGAACAGAAAATACTTTGCTTGCGTCCCGCGTCGCGACTATAATTCACGGTCAAGTTGACAGGCGGCACTAGTTGCCCCCATTCTCAGGACAACATTAGACTTTAATATGAACCAGTTTTCTGAGGAAACTACCAATGCAAGGTTTTTTATTACTATGCTGAGGTTGGTACCTTGGAAATCCTAGAATGTGTACTGTCTACTGTTGCTATGTCCAGGAATATATTATCGTAGACAAATATAGCAGCCATTTTGATGACACTGCGAGGAAGAAGTAACTGGGGGAAGAATATATGTTTTATTGAAATTTTGTTTTGCAGAATACATTTAGCATCAGTTTTGTGGAATGGTCAAAAGCGTAGATTTAGACTTGATGTTCCCAATTCGTTTCTGTTTTCGTACAGAAAATAGGTTAAGTAATCAGTTTGGGCGGAAAATGGTGGCGCAATTATTTGAAAAAAAAAACTGGCTTATGTTAGGTATCGTTTTGCTCATATTGGTATCCTTTTAGTATAAGTGAAGTAGTCCTATAGGTAATAGGTAGTACCTACCTACTTTCTGGGAGCGTCGTCGGAAAGTAATAATGTCAAATGGCGATCTTTAGTTCGGGTACGTTTTGCTTTCCTGGAAATCCTTATCCTAATTTTGTTTCAAAGAATTCAATGAACTTTTTATTTTTCCAAACATTTTATTTTAGTAACTTGTAGGTATTTATTTATATTTTGCAACAACAAATGCAAGCTGATATCGAATAATCGGCAGGATGAATGCAATATTTATATTCGATGTTAACCGTAATTTTGTCAATGCTTCCGCTGTCATGGCCGCTATTGTTATTGTATCGAATTGAATATAAACAGTTTAAGTTGTTATAAAACGAATTTATACTTCCATAGCAACAGCAGAATAAAATAATGAGAAAGACAAAAATAACAGAACAATAATTACTTTATGTTGAACACCCGGAGTAGGTAATATGGATGAAAAATAAAAACCCTTGGCTAAAATACGCATCTTTGACCCGGGGGGTTACCATGATCTGTTAGTGCAGGAATGTCTTAGGACTATTCCGAGAGTGGGAAGTGACAGCGCTAGATAGCTGTCTAGCGCCATCTTTTACCCACTCTCGGAATATTACTAAAATATTCCTGCACTAATAGAATGGCAACTCACCCGTTCGTGCGTCACAAATAGGGAAATGCATTAAAATCTCCAAATTATTACTCTAAGTAGGAAAAAGCACAAGGTCATACAAATACTTCCTTCTTGTACGTATTAGTTATACTTGTTTTATTTTTGCGATTTTTCATAGCTTTCAATCTGGTAGAAGGTTTCGTGTTTAATATTTCGCAGGAAAACTGTACCTATGGTAACGAGAATGAGGAAATAATAGAATGGGATTTTTCTGTGAGAAACCATCTGATATTTACATTGTTTCCGTGTCCAACACATGGTATCAAACTTATTAACGATCCAATTAAAACCGGCGCGCGGCGTTACTAGTTTTGTCCAAATGTAGTAGGTAATTCAGAAACTTGACTTATGCTAAAAGACGATCCACCTTTTCATCTTTAAAATATTCAATACTATTGTTGTAAATAGAATTTTTAATGGCCATAATCAAAACGAACGCCGCCATCTTGTTTTTACACAGACAATTTCAACTAAAATTGTCTTAACAGCGCCCTCCCCTCCTGTCAATGTCATTCAACCGGCAAAAGAAACATGTAGCACTTTACCAATGTAAGTTATCTAACTAAAACTGGTAATGATAATCTATGCAAATGCAACGCATCGGCCGCGGTGGCCGGTGACCGTGGGTTAGCCAGTTACAATGCCAAGTTCAAAAAAAGTGGCCAATTATGTGCTCAGCGCTAGAAACAAAAGGTTTCATAACTGAACTTAAACGCTAAACGCATACAAACAAGCCTGCACACTACACACCACCTAGTTTAGCTTTCTTACCTATTGTTTAAGATAGAAAAGGGATGACAAGAGGCGGTCTTTGTTTTGCATTTGCCAAGGAGGCTATTATTAATTTAGCAGAAGGTAATACCTGACGATCGAGATCACTATTAGACGCGGAAAAATAAAAACCAATTGAACAACTACACATAGCTAATTTATGAACTACAATAACGTAGCTAAAATTGCAGACATTTTATTTTTCGCCGAGACGACCCCAAAATATCACGGTAAGTAAATTGTTGTACAAAATACACCAAAAAACAAATGTAGTAGAAGGGCGACACTTCAACCAAGGTAAGTGTATTTACATTGAATTTAGACAGAACGGTACACCGAATATTAGCATATTCGCGATTACGCAGCACCTGTGGTTTTGCGACGACGTTATTTACTTAAGGAACCCTGAATGGCAGCGTTTTGCCGTCTTACAACCCGAGCAACTGTTTAACAACAACCTTTTCGGTAAACAGGCTGTTGATTCTATTATTGTCTTTGATTTGAGAGAGAATATCGAATTTCTTGTATTGTTAGCCGGATTGTGGGGCTCGTGGGTAAATAATAACTGTTTCATCCGGTTAGACTGGAAGCCGATATCAAAATAGTTTGGTAAAGGCTACTCAGATGATGATATAAGTAATTTTTTTCTAAATTAACCATTTGGAAGACTAGTATTTAAAAAAAGCCGCCTCCTTATTGTATAAGAAGTTAGAGGTAAAAAAAAAGTTTTGTTATTCAAATAAAATAGATTGTGAAGCTTCTTGTTAAATAGTTTGGTATTGATATACAGCGCGACGCGGTAGCAAATGAAAATCCCGTGAGGGGGGCCCTGGCCGAGGACCCACACTGACCTTATTGGTAATTTCCTAAAGGTCCGTAAATCCCTAATAAAGTATCCTAAAGGTCAGGTGCGTATTACATGTCGAAACCAACGCACATGTACGTTAGAAGAAGCGTAGGTATGAATCTTACCTAATAGTTTCTACTTAGTTTCCTTCCTTTTTCCGTCCATACTTTTTACAAGATTTCCATAGTTTCTCATTCTCTATGAATTTTAAGATTGATATAAAATAAATGTCAAGTCTAAACATGGCGTTCGAATACATATTTTACAGGATTTTATGTTTCACAAATAAATACGTGTTTCCTTTAACAGCGAGGGTATTCACCAAAATAATAAGTTTTTTATTTAATTGGAAAAAATAAAGTGTAACTCAGATCAATGCTCTGATGAACGCTTACGGTTTTTTTCATTAAACGTCAGAATGACAAGTATGAAGTACTTTTTGTATTTTTTAATAACTTCTCCCAACTACATCCTTGTGAACTCTTTGATGTACTTATTAATGTTATATTCTTCCTTATTCACTATCGGTTTAATGTTCTCTCAGATAACAGCGCGGTAATACCTAACAAGGTTACCCGGTATTGTCTGTGTTTGAGCATAACGGAGTGGCAAAATTTGTACAAAGAGCTTAGTCATAAAATCAATATGGCGACGAAAAAAATGATTGTATTTCTCTGATCCAATTACTTACCAAATATTAAGGGTCATTGTAATAATCACGTGAATTTTATATCATGGTAGCTTGTGGAATAACAGAGCCAGTGATTTAATCAAAACGACTTAATCATTTAGGTCGATTCCCAGAGGCATAACGCATCAGGCGTGGCACTAAACAATGCAGCGGTTAAACAAAGTTAAAGAAATAAAAGTATATAATAATAGCATATAATAATAGCAGACTGAATGACACCTGATTCAATCATGCGCGATGCCTATTTGCACATATGTTTGGAAGAAAATGACGTGCTACGTCAAACGCCCCATGAACTGGGATAAAGACGTGAGTATTATGAATACATATTTCGAAGGAGGTTTATTCGGCAGAATGGATGACGTAAGCCTGTACGTTGTCATATAATAAACTTCCTCAGTTATTCTTTGAAAAAAGAAAAGCTCTAACGTTCAATTCAATTTCATTCTCGAATAACTCTCTCGTAGAAATACTAAGTTCTACCAGCAAGTTGGCACAAACAGTTTTTTTCACATCAAGGCAAAGGCGAGTAGGCAAGCGTATTGGATACAGTCTTGAAAGCATTGTATTGTATAGTTTCTTTGCAGATGGATTCAATTCGTCTCACAGACTCATACAGTGGGAAATACAGACAATAATTGTTTCGTTACTTACGAGATGTTTAAAGGTGAAACGTATAAAAGACTTCGTATTTTCGTCCCGGGAATAATTTTGGAATAAAGTGAATTACTGTGACAAGAAAGAAGATATTGTATTGATTCTATAAAAAATATGGAAGCCATTTTTTTTCTAAAGGTCACGGGCCCTGGTATTTGGTAGATCGGTACAGGTTAATCGAGATGAAATGCTTCGATTAATACTGAATTTCTGGACTATTAAATTAACTAAACTACAATCCAGTGTCATTTAACGTTCTTTGGCCTTTGCTGAGCACTCTAATTTCAAGTTAACGAACGCTGAACTACCCCATTCGTTAGGGCTCGTTGGCTTGTTCTAGAAGCCTTAATAAGAGAGACAATATTGGCAAAAGCTTTGTGACAGTCATCTTTATTCACTGTATGTAGTGTCGTTGCAGATGTCAACCCTTTAGCAAACATTTGATATAGTATTCTAGTCAGGAACAATTTTAGGCTCGTATTAATCTAGATTTGAGTTGAGTCTAGAACTTTAGATTTACCAAGTAACAAGATTCAAATCGGTATTCGTACTTCGATCCGTCCAAAATAAACGATGATTCTGCCAAAGTCAAGGTTGATTTGAACAAAAGTGAATCTGAGTTTTAATAGCGTTTTTAAAAGCTGTCATCATGGTGTTAACTTGTCGTGCCATGCCGGTATAGAAACGTGACGCCTAACGTAATCACACTGAAATATTTGTTTAGTTTTGTAATAAAAGATAACACGATAATGTATACAAATAGAGCGGTTATTAGTGTTACGAAAATACACGCCTACATGTATGATTTTAGATGTTGAAGCATGGATTATTAGATGCTTACAGTGCTACAAGATTTTTTTGGCGCTCGAATGGCGACACTGACAGGGGCGCTGTTGGCGAACTTGTTTTGTGAAACATATTAGAAAAAAAAAACAAAATGGCGGCGTTAGTTCCGATGTTGGCTGCGCGCCAAATATTCCATGTGCATCTCTATGATTTTAGCTCCCGGTGCTTAATATGTTATTTATTTTCTGCCTACGATTAAATAGGTTAGACGTGACATGACCTAATGATAAATACGTGTGGATGTCAAGATAGTTTGTTTATTATGCACTCGTGGTCCTCCGCCTCTCATCGTATTCGTAGCGTGACTCACAACATATTGCTCTAATAGTCCGCCACTTTGTTTGTTTTGTTATTGCGAAACTGCTGGTAGGAAAATCCATTCCATAACATAAATTGGTAACTAGAGTTTTTAGTATGTGATTTTGGAATACAAGTGGACATCAAATTAAGCTAATTCTTGATGTAAATTGCATTAAATGACAAAAAAAAATACAAATGTAGTGGAAACTAAAAATGGCTGTTAATTTCAAAATCCAACCAGTAAATAACGAGTCCGGAACTTCGTATTGCAATAAACAACGCTTACGTCTGTCAATTGTCATCGCAGTGCCAAACTGACGACCTTTCACTTAACCGTCACCCCTCTGTTAGCATTGGACACTCGGTACCCACAGAAACACTTGAATGTATGCTTGAATAAGTACTTCAGTGTTGAAAAGATCTTTTGGCATCTGGGTGATGTTGACAGGTAAACATTTGTAAAAGTATTTCATGTAATTGTGGTTAGAAAACAAGATGGCGAAGGCCCTATGTTCAACTTTAGATTGTTATATGCCAGATGTCAGACTGAATTTTGTGGGTAATAATTTGAAATTGTGCAACCTCGAAATACAGTCTCATCGTCGTAATTAATTTACAATTTAAAAACTCATCAATTGATGATTAAAATTTATGGTTTGTCTATTGATTTAACATTAACGCGAATCGACGAGTTTCGTTATTTTAGTTATAATGTTTATTAATTCCTCAATTTCTTCGGGTGTTGTTAAGTTATCACGTAACAACATAAACCGCGGTTGGTTTGTTTCTTTTTAGTTTTGTCTACTGAAGAAATAGCAAAGCAGAAATAATGAAAAATAACGCAAAATAATAAATAAAACCATATAACTAACGGAGAATGACTAATTATTACTTAAGTATATATATTAATCGATGAGATGCCTTTTATGACGCCACCCCACGCCAGCGTGACGTAGGCGGTGGCAGTAAGCCTCTATGGCACTGAATACCGAGGCAAAGACAGCATTCAATACATGTAGGTCAGAAATTCAGAATTGAGACAAGCCGGCGCCAATAATACTAACAATGGACTTAGTTTAATGGAAAGTTTTTTAGCAAAAAGGTTTCATAAAGAAAATAAAACAAGACTGAACTTCGCTCCGTTTTTTTTTTTATTTCAGCATATTGAAGTAATAAGATATATAGTCTATTTACTTTTCGTCGACAGATGGTTTGTAACAAGCTGTCTAAAAGAATTCCGCTCTCTTTTTTTTGTTTTTTTTTTTTTAATAAAATGAGAAAATCTTATCATTTGTATTCTTTTGATAAAATGATTAAAAGCGTTTGTTCATTAGATGTGTAAATTAAAGAGCCAAGGCCCTAGGTCATTTACTGTCAATAATGGTTATAAAGGTATCGTCGAAAGATCCTTAATTAAAAAAGAAAGTTTAAAATTAACTTTAACTACATAACATGGAACAGTGTTTTGCAAGATAAGTTAACTTAATATGGATAAAGTGAAATTATATCGGATTGACGTCACAAAGCTGGTTATCACGATAAATTCTGTTGAAATGTCATTGAACAAGACTTTCAAGGGCAGAGAAATGTTGAACTAAAGTAAATAATATGTACATATATTCAATTGGGAGCTACGATGCACAAAGAATTTAAATCATACTTAAATATTGTTTTATGGCGTGGCGAAGTCTTGGGCAGGTGAGGATAAGTCATAGGTACTTGAAAATTCTGACTCATTTAGCTCATAGTCATACTTGCCACGTGCTGCAAACAAATGCGCGATAAATTGTCGGTCTTGGTTGTCACACCGAAAACTGTGATTGAGTCTATGGCAATCGTTAGTGGCAGGCAGTAGCAAAAATGTCGAGCGAAATAGCAAACTTGGGACTTGGGATATCATCTGTATGCCCCAGTACTTGTGTCCAGATCGTAGTTTATTGCTCTAAAATGCTATGTTATGTAGTTAGAAGTAATTTGGAGTGACTTGACTGATGATCATTTTAAGAATTCTTCTCTGATAAAATTGAAATTTAGTTATTAACTGTTTAAATTGTCAGGACGGCAACTAATTTAAAGCATCTCATTGCTACTCTAATGGCGCCCTCAAAATGATGTAACGATAGACGAATCGGCATTGTAACAAACAATTAGTATTTTATTGAACCCACAGTAATAGAGTTTTCATTAAAATTAAGTCGTGACGTAATTCTTATCAGGCTCATTCAGAGCATTTCTTAGATATTTTCGGCTCAATGAACCCTTTGTTTTAACATTTTATAATACCAGCCCATACATTTTTTATTAAGAAACTAATTTGAGAATCAATAACAATGGAACTCGTAGTTTGAAGTAACCTACAGTGCTATAGGGATCTTTTGGCGCTTGAATTACATTGACACCGTTGCGTAGTGGCGCCGTTGGTAAACATTTGTGAAGTTGTATTGAATAAACAAGATGGCGGCTTAAGATCCGAATTTGAAATTTGGAATTAAGTGTACCTCAAGGAAGTTTTTAATTTTTATAGCTACGTATAAATATCTAAGACAGGAATGAGTCTTTTTTTTATTTATTTCCATTTTTTGAGCGTAAGATTTGATCCATCTCGAATTCGGTTCCCTATTGATAGGTTAATGTCCAAGTATGACGAATTTTTTAACATTTCATTCAAAGTTCTTCCTTTATCATTATCGTTGAAAACAACAAATTAGCGGAAAAATCTGATTGTAAAACGATTAGAAACAAAGTGAAGCTATTTGAACGGTGGGATTTCCAATTTGTAGCACTTTTTCTTTACTTAATATATTATCTTCGATACGGGCGAAATTATTTTGAATAATCTGATAAATTCGACTATCGTAAGTGACAGACAGATATTTTTAGCAAGATATTCGTAGCTATTATCAAAATATTGACATATTTTAACATTATTTAATTGATTATGAATCGATTCGACTGGACAACTACCTTCCTTTGTAAATCCTAACCTTCGTTATCAGCAATAGGAATTGGGAAGTGCTAACACTTTTGCCAAACCTAATGATAAAATCAAGCGACTTACTAGACCGTGTCATTGCTTGTATCGACAACAGTATCACTTTAAATGTCGCCGGAGACACTGTAAAAGTGTAAAACTTCCGTTAGCGCTAATCAACTAGGCCTTGTTTTACAGAAACAAGTGCTGGCGCATTAGTCACTAGCTGATAACACAGGCTTATCGGTCGCGCTACCTCAGCCATCGAGTTTGCAGTAAAAATCAATAATAGATGTCTTTGCTATACCAGTCACATTAAAAAAAAAGTGCTTTTGCACGCTGACTCCATAAAGAAAAGAATATCATATGTCAGCGACTTATCGTTGCTCCCGCCTTTAGGTCCCCGCCATCGTAAACCAGACTGAGCTAACGGGTTGTCGACCTAATAAAAAGGCTATTATTGATGATAACCTGTCACTGCATTGTAAATCCACATTTGAGCCCCTGGCTTTATATTAGCTATTCGCCTTTTCGTATAAACCCACTATTTGATGCGAAAAATGACTTGAAATAATCCGTTGGATTTCACAAGCAGGATAAGTATTTATTTACCTATTTGTGATTAACGTGACTGAGTGATACGCGTGGCATTTGCAAATGTTATGCCCACATCGCAAACGGTAGTAAGAATAATTATTTTGCCTCTTAGTATTCTAACGAAATGCTGAGGTTTTCAGGAATACTACCATCAAGGTCCGAAGAAGTCGCAAAAACAGCAGGTGATGTAGCTCAGGAATACGGGGTCGAAACTCGGCGTAAAGCAGACAGGGTATAAGCTCAGCAGGAGGTGAAAGAAGGCTGAAAAGAAAGAGGTGTCCTACTCTACACTAGAGTCAACTTCCAGTCTGTCTAACCAAAATACTGCGTATTCTACTACCAAGCAAGCCAAAGAAAAGAGCACTACTCCAAAATAAACGAAGGTAGTTTAAAGTTCTTTTAGACGTGGCTCTTAGCAACGTGCACATAGTTATTATAATAGCATATCCAACACATGTAACTTCGTTAGTAAGTTTATAATTAGTTCTAGTCTAGACTGTATACCATCCAGTTATCAAATAACTTACTATTTTGGCGTGACCTCTAGGTATCATGGTATATTTTGATGGTCAATTGTGGCATCTAATAACTTAAGTGCGTTATTTATTGTTGTTTCGTGTTTTTGGGTGACTTTGTGACCGTTTACCTCGTTTAAATACTAGCTCTATATTAGTATTAGCTTTTATGTCTAAAATAGATCCTATTGTATAGACAATGATGCTAGTTCATTATCAAGAGTTGTAATTGTTAAAGATTTTGATTATTTATTAACACGTTCATCGCCGACTATTATTTTACAAAATCATAAAAAAATGTCATTGGTTTTTATGATTATTTATAGGTTTATTTGTTCATATATAAAAGTTTTACAGTGATATTTGTTTATTTTGGCTTTATTTTAGGGTTTTTTTAAGTGCCGGTCATTACGACCCGGCGCGGCCTAAACGGAATAATTATTATATTCAGGCCTTGCCGGTCACAATGCCGGTCAGCGTACTTACAAACGTTATAGACACGTCTACTACGCACGGGTACCGCGCGCCTAATGGATGCTAGCGCGGGAGTACACCGTGCGTGCGGTTGTTGTTCCCGCCTCCCTTCACCCCTTTCACCTCTCCCTATGACTCAAGCCAATCACGGATTGTTTTCGTTAGTTCGCATTTGTTTTGGTCATCAAATGCACGCTAAGATTTTGTTTAGCAGAAAAAATAGTTTTATTGTTAAAATGGACACTTTTTTTGACTTTGAGTTTACACAAGAACAATTACATGTAATTGACAGTTTAGAGAGGTCACATTGCAGTACTGACCATGTCATAAGTGAGGGTGATGAAGTGATAAATATTCCACGTACCAGAAAACGTCGAGTTATTTTGTCGGACAGTGAAGAAGATGACCGTGACTTGTCTCCAGCTTTATCCGGCCATACACCTGAATGTGAGTGGTACCAGCCACGTGGTAAGCAGCCTCGTTTAATTCCTTTTACCGAAATACCGGGACTGAAACCTTACTCACTTCGAAATCAACTAGCCAATGCTACACCTGTTGATTTCTATTCCCTCTTAGTCACTGACCAGTTATTTGAAAATATAGCACATCAGACGAATATATTTGCCCAACAAAGTATCGATAAAGGTGGCATTAAAGATAAGTCGAGACTACGGCTCTGGACGCCAACCGACAAAGAAGAAATAAAACGATTTTTAGGCGTGATTATTTGGATGGGTATAGTGAAGTTACCAAAAATCGTAGACTATTGGTCTAATGATGAAATGTTGGGTCAATCTTTTGCAAAAAAGACTATGAGTCGCAACCGCTTCGAAGTTTTGCTTAGAATGCTCCACTTTTCCAACAACGAAGAAGTTCCAAAAAATGACCGGCTGGGTAAAATACGAAGATTGGTTGAAATATTGAACCAAACATTTTCAATTCATTATACTCCCGATGAATGTTTATGCGTCGATGAAAGTATGATACCATTTCGTGGGCGTATCATTTTCCGTCAATATAATAAGTCGAAAAGACATAAATATGGCATCAAGCTATTTAAATTGTGTACTACTCCTGGCTATACGACAAAGGTGGAGGTATATGGAGGAAAGACATTAGATTCACAGGATAATACTCCAACCAACGTTGTCTTGAATTTAGCACGTAACTACTTTGGAAAAGGTCATACCATGTTCGTAGATAATTGGTATACAAGCTTAGATCTAGCTGAGAAGTTAGTTCAACACGATACTCATTTAGTAGGGACCCTACGAAAAAACAGGAAGAACTTACCAAAGGACGTCATGACTGGAAATCTGAAACCGGGTGAGTTTATGGCAAAAGAAAACAAAAACGGAGTCACGGTTATGAAGTGGAAGGATAAGAGGGACGTGTGTTTGTTGTCAACCAAACATTCAATTGGTTTTACAAAAAAAAAGAACAAAAGAGGGGTTGAAACAATTAAACCGAAAATTGTGATTGATTATAATAAAGCCAAAGCAGCCGTTGACTTGTCTGACCAAATGAGTGCTTATTCGAGTCCATTGCGAAAGACGTTAAAGTGGTATAAGAAGCTCGGTATCGAATTATTACTCAATACTGCTGTAGTAAATGCAAGAGTACTATATGAAAGTACAACGAAGAAGAAGATATCTGTCGTCGATTTTAGGCGACTGTTGGCAAAGCAGTTGATTGAGGGTAGTCAAGAAAATACGGGATTGACCACACCACGACCCAGAAGACAAAAACACGAGCTTAAGAAAAAAGAAGGTGCAGCAGTATCAACAAGAAAATTTTGTCGTGATTGTTACAAATCAAATGTTGAGTTGCATGGAAGAAATGTGGCCAAGAACAAAACAAAGAAGGTTTCTTGGTTTTGCACTATTTGTCCCGGCAATCCCCATTTATGTCGTCAATGTTTTGACAAATGCCACTAAAATGTTTGAATATCCATTTAGAGTTGAATTAATCTTTAGTTTGATTGTTGTTCGTATGACGATTTGTAATTGTGGTTTGATAAAAAACGTTCCTAATATTTTTTGTTCTATTGTCTTTCTTTTTTTCTTAAATTTTGATAAAAACATGCCTAAAATTAATAATATTCTGTTGTCTTTTCATTTTTATGCATAAATGCAACTTATAACAGAAATAAAAATATATGATTCGAAATCCTATGTTTTTTCATTAACTTTTTTCTCTAAGTCCTAAAAACAGGTATGCCATCAAAAAATCAAAAAACCAAGTAGTTACAGGTGTTCATTGGGGCCGCGCCGGTCACATTGTATGGTTGAATACACAGCTTTTGCATTCTGCGGCGCGAACGGGCTTCGCAAAGGTAGGTCTGGCGTGCCGGTCATTTTGACCCCCCATGGCCCAAATGGCTAGATCAAGTGCCGGTCATTTTGACCCACCATGGCGATGAACGTGTTAAACATCTAAGGATATTCTGTTACATATAAAGTCTCCGTCTAATGAAAATCCCAGACTCCAAAGCGGCAACGGAGCTTACCGCTCTCTACAAGCGAAGTTTATTTGAAAACTTTACCAACTTGTTTCATAATAATCTGGCTAGAGAGATAAACATAATAAATATGGGCCAACTTTAGCAGTATTATATTTTGAAATATTTTATCCCAAAAATTAGATAGCCGACCCTCTTCTTTTAAAAGAATGACGGTAAGAATTTGTCAAAGACTTTTTGTAGTTCAGGTTTCAGTTTGTAAGCTGGTTAATCATTTTATGTACAGAATAAGAAAGGACAGACAATAAGAGGTAGTAGTTAAATATCACCTACTTTAAAGCCATCAGTTTGACTCGGGAAATCGTATATGAATTTAGCCAATTCTACATTATCAGTAGCTGGTGAAACCCAGTTCCAATGACACGAGCTCATAAACAATGCTTATGATTCACAATGTGTGCAACAAACCTGCATAGAGAGATAAAACAATGGAGTGTACGCGCGCCGTGAATTCAATCGTCACGTTTAGCTGGATTGATTCAGGAAACAAATCATCATGATTATTGTTTTCAAGTATTTCGTGCAGCTGCACGTTCGGGGTCAATTACGTGAGGTAGCTGGCATGAACTAGAACCAAAAATTCAAATTCCCAGCAGTGGAACATTTTAAGCTGATTATTTTTACGTATATGCGCGCTTAGAACTTTACACACGGATAGGATCATTCACAGCTGAATTCTGACACGTTGATAAAATTGTTAAACCTCTAAATTACTTTTTATAAACAAATTATTAGAAACACTTACAATACAAGCAACAAGGTTACATCTTGATAAAAGACGGAGAATTTGTGTTGAATTCTAAGAATTTCCGTTGCCTGGACAAGCAATGTTAAGATATTTTAATGAAATCAAAGATGTTATCCGCGTATAGTTGAATTTCGTGACTACTATATAAAAATCTTGGTAACGACGTTATTTTTTAACCGACTTCAAAAAAAGGAGGAGGTTCTCAATTCGGTTGTATTTTTTTTGTGTTTGTTACCTCATATTTACGTCATTTATGAACCGATTTGAAAAATTCTTCTTTTATCTGAAAGAATATACTTCCCGATTGGTCCCATAGAAATTTTATCAAAATCGGTTTAGTAGTTTGGTTTTGAATTCAAAATATCTGGTAATAATATGTTAACCAAGTAAAAGAAATTGCGAAATTGATAGTTGACAACGCTTTGTGTGCGATACGATAAGCAAAAACTTTTTTGCAAAAAAATAAATGACTTAAAAAAAAACGCTAAATAGTTTACCAATTACCAATAATTTACCTTCGGAGGCAAAAAGTCAATGAAACAAAGAATAGTCACCGACTTCCGAAAGTAAAGTAATTTTTAATAATTTTTTTTTGGAAGGCGGTAATTTTTTTGCAAAAAAGTCGTTTTGTGCTGTTTCATGAGTATTTTATACAATCTTACTTGGAGATTCTGTAAACAGTATACTGGAGTCACGGAAACGCTTCAAAACGGTGCCAAGATATGGCGAACGAAATTAAGCAAGTAATGTTCTTTTCTTTAGGAAATAGAAAAACAATCTAGATCAAGAAATTATGCCATGGTTCATTTTATTTACTTTAAATGCTAAGCATCATTCGAATTTGCATTCACTGAAATTGCGTCTGAGCAAGAAACAACAGATTCAACAAAGAATAAATCAAGGTCACCATGCTGCTGTGCAATTACGTAATAATTGCTAGCGTGAAACTCAAATGCGGTGTGGGAGGCTGTACTGGCAGGCCATTGGCGAAATAACGTTGCCAAGATACGTTCTGCCTGAATAGACGACTAGAAAACATCTAGAAATGAGAAAAACTTGATTTCGATCGAATTCAACGTTTCGCTGTTCAAAATATATTAGCCACCATTTTTTGATGTTCTCTATTTTTTTCAAGAGGGTCCTCTATTGAATCAAGGCCTTGGATGGAGGTTCGTTGTAAAAAAGATAACATAATAGAGGTTCTATGATACTTCAGAGTACAATACCGCAAGGAAATTGCGAGGGACGAAAAAGTGTTAAGAAATCTGGAATTTTTGGAGCTTTGTTGAACGTTTAATGCTGATGAGATCATGAATCTTTGTAGTTAGATTACGATTATATAGGTCACAAAAGATAGTCAAACTTTTTAAACCTTTAAAGTCGCAGACCGAATATCTAGGAGTAAAAAACCCGAATAATTTTAATTTTGCTAAAGCGAAGGATTGTGAACGCAGAGTAAGATATGCATCAGTGAGTTTCGTGCAATCATATTGAGATTGGCGGCCATTATAAGTTAAATACAAGTTATGTAATTGTTCAGTTAATTAAGTAATCGTTTCGTCAAATCCCAGCGATCAAACAACTATATTGTGGGAGCAAAAATTAACCCGACTCATAACTAAGATGAATGAATGTTAGTTTGTGTGTGATAGCGTAATAAAATGTTGCAAGTGCAAAGAGCATCTCAGCCGGAGCATTGAGGGAGCATCGGATGGCAATGACACTGCCACGACGGAACTCACGTCACGGAAAATAACACAACTTCTTATCTCTACATTTATTTACCTGAGATCTAGAGGAGTTTATTATTTTCCTTTGTCTTCTCACAGAGAATACTGAGATTGAACAGTTTGATTAAACCTCTGTTCGGTTGCGAAAAACTCAGTCCAATAATCTCCGAAATTACTTAGGATTCTAATAAAATTAATTTAACAGAAATAATATCTCGAATCTTTTTTAGCTGAATGACGAAGCCTGACCTTTTACGTAGAATTTAATAATAGATCGGAATCCTCTCGATTATGTCAAGGTCACGCTCTGATTATGTGTGTTATGTGCATAATGAAGGACATTCAAATCAAACTAAATAATGTTTTAAGAGATCAGCATGAAAAAACATGCAACTACAGTGCATAAAAAGCATAATATATCAGAGACTCAATCGAATCCGAGAGTTAAACGGCGCTGGCGCGGCGTAGTAAATCAGTTATGTTGGAGTGCATCACTCAGTTTTCAACGAAAACTATTGAGTGTTTCCGTTTTACACGCGTAGTTAGGTGGAAAGGATTTCAAATTCGCAGCATAACATCATCCAATATTAAATTTGAAACCGTAACAACGAATATACCGACGGATATGCTTGTAGCGCATATGTTAGTAGTGTGTGTAGTCCATGAAAATGCCCAGAAGTATTTAGGGACAAATATGGGCTCTTTTTATCTTTGTTTCTAAGATGTCTGAAGTTTTCCGAATTTTTGCCTCTAGCGTGTGCGTAACAAACCTTGCGTGACCCCATATTTCCTCACATATCAAATAAACGCCAAAGAGGCTCGACAGATTGACTAGCACAACTTTCGCAGTTTCTATCAAGAATTTTATGGCCTCTTCCAACTTTAATGTCTTCGATGTTTGGTCTTGAAACTTTTTATCAATTCTTTTATAGTTCTAACTACCAGTCGAAGCGGTTAGAGTTTTTGGCAAAAAAAGTGTGAAGGTATACAGAATGGAAGGGACACCAACGCGAAAACGGTTACCACGTTGTATACTTTTATAAATTAGATATAAATTGATGTTTTATAGATATTTGTGGATTTACCAAAGTTATTGCTTAGTTAGCCAACCCGTCAGTTTTGTAAGAGGTTACTGCGGCAATATTTCGTTATGGCGAAGCGACAGCGGTATCCGGACAGTGTCAACATCGTAGTCAACAATTAGTGCTGAATTTGCTGACACTTCTAGGGGAAGACCCCTTATTAGCGTTTACGTGTAGTTTAACTGATAAAGCTTTAAAAATAAGGATATTATTGACGTTATTCTAAACAGGAAAATAATAACAAGTGTCGCATATATTAATTATTATTGAAAGATGACGTAATTTCAACAATATTTGAATATACCTAGACTGGATGTTGTGTCTAATGCTCGGACGAGTTTAAAACCGCGATAATTTTATCTTGTTTGTATAATGAATTTTAAGTTATTAATTGGCATTTCAAGTTCAAGTTGCTTTCGGAAGTTAATGTGTTGTTAACTAGCAAACAATGCTATGAGGACATAGTCAGTGGCAGTTTTGTCTAGTGGTGGTGTGGGTTTTTTTACCATCTACTTTTTACTTATGTTCACAAAATAAATGAACTTTAATTTGGACTTGAGAATTAGCAGTTGGAACTTAGGTTTCATTTTGATTTTTAGAAACTTGGTACAACTAACAAGGTAGAAAATTTGACATTCGGACAGAAAGGCTATGTTTAACTCCCTATTATAGAGGTCATTGAATAAAAAACTTAAAGCCAAGACATCTGGTACTCAACAACAATCAATTTGAAGTTACGCGTCGCTTCGTTTACGCGCCTAAACAAACACTCTTGCCCTATTAAACGCAAGGTCATCGCACGAATTAGCGAAGCATTTAATTAACAACTCTCAAAAGTTAATAAGCTTCCTGAAAGACACTTCGTCTTTGGCAATAAACCTTCGCCTAGAAAGATTGACGCCTTGAACTTAGTACTTAATAGTTCCATGGATTAAACAATGACCATTCATGAACATTAAAAAGTTAAAATGCCAGGCCGTTGATGTTTATGCTTTCGCACTGTAAAAGTGCAATTTTAAACCGCGAACCTGTAAATATCGGTATCAGAAAGATGCGATGCAAGTTGATAGTCTATTGTCTATGAAATTATAGGAACAGTTCGACTGTAATGGGCGGTAATGGCTGGGTCCAAGCATCGTCATTGGTTGAAAATCTGGTAATGTCATTATATATTTCAAAATAGCTATTGGCCAGATCGGGACCTAGCTATCTACAAAGAGCTTTTAACAGTCTTCCCCATTGAATACGTCAGATGCACTTTGAAGATGTTGTTTTTGATTCACAAAACAATAAAAAGATCATCTATGTTGGGTAAATTCCTAGCAAAGACATTCAAATATTTACGAGCGATAGACGGGAGAAGACTAAGAAAATCGTAATCCGATTCATAGGTAATAACAAATCGTTCTGTCTAGTGTCATACATATGCATACATACGCCCGCTTGTCAGGTAGCATTCGTGTGTCAAAATCGAAAATGTTCGGGATCAAAATTTTAGTATGAAAATATTCGCAATGTCCGCTCTATATGTGTATGTCTTTAAATCTCTGATTCCGAGATAAGGCTGAGAATTAGCAACTCGGACGTCTTGTAGATCTCTTGATTTAGCGAAAATTCTATTGTTTTACAAGATTTGATACATAGATATATTTAAATGTTGCTGATGCGCATTGATGTCATTCAACAACAGGACTGAAATTATTTGAAATGCTAAAACAGAACTGTATTTTCAGATTATCATTTTGTTCTGAAATTCGTTGACCCTTGTCATTTAATGGGGGAATAAAAACCATAAGTGACCGGCAAATATTACGACTTTTATCGACTGTTTTATGTTCACAAATATCGTATTTTGTCACACCCATAACTATAACAGGCAACTGCAGTATGCCATCGATTCTTTACGTTGTAAGATAGGTTGTGAAATGTGACGCTCGGCACAATACAAGACTACATTTAATATTTGTGTAGGTATATTTTTAATCTTATTAAAAGCCTTACATAGCCTTTGTTTATAATGAGCTCTCTATTTCAATTAGTTAGAATTCCTTCAATTGGTCTTACTCATCAATATATTTTTAGATATAGGTACTTTAGAAGTTATGAATTGAATGTGAACTAGGCACAAAGGCGGCCAGAGGACGCGCACAATACCTACCTATAATATATCATCATTTGAAACATTTCCAATTTACAGCTTTTACCTAAACTTCTCTGCAGATGTTACCTACTCTATTTATAAATTTTTCTTTTCTCGTTTTTTATACAAAATATTTTCTTCTCTATGGACAGGAGACATCTTTGCAGATGATCGTTATTTTATTGATTACATATCAATTAGAGATGGGCTGAGTGATGATTTTTCTGTATCGGTGACTGCATGACAATGACAAAAAAATATCGGTGACGGGAACAATGACAAAATCATCAATGATTTTTATTTGAGTATTAGATCTCGTCACTTCATTTGTGAGTAGATACTGAATGATCGCGGAACGGCTTAGTGAAATTATCATTAGTTATTTATGTAGGCATGAGTCGAGTTTGTCAGTTGGCCGCATAATTTAAATTTTCTTAGTTTGTGACATTCATTGCAGGTTATTTAGGTATTGATTTATCGTTATGGAAATCATCAATATGTTTCCATTAGTGATATTTGCTGCAAGATATGACTATTTAGTATATCATGGCAATTTGTCGTAAAAACTTGTTCGCGTAAATATGCACCTCCCCAACAAGTAATATTCTAATCTTCCCTTCATGCTTTTTCCAGGCTTAGGACTAGCAAAGTAATAGTACATACTTCCCAGTCCCGGTCATTTTATCGAAACATGTGAGTTCAGTCCAGTATCGCCGATCGCGCAGTCTCGCAACGTCGCAATTCACAGTCACACCGCCCGCTGCGCCCGAGACTGCCCGATACCGTCCGATCCGAATCACCGAAGTTCGCGTTCATTGTCATTCTTGTAATGATTTTTAAGCATTGATGATTTTGTCTTTGTCATTGCATGATGAAATGATTTTAAAATATCGATGATTTTTACATGTGACATGATATCGGACTCATCTCTAATATCAATTGGCTAATCATTATTTACTTAACTATTGACCTTAACTACAAGAAATATTATTATTTTGAGGCAAGTTATGACAACATCAACATCCCGACGTAATTATTATGACTGTGAAGTGTGACTCATCGGTATAATACGAAATGTAGCAGTTTACGCGACCTATTGTGTGATGCTCCGCTCGGAACATGAAAACATAGTATGTAACAACGATTTCATTGATTTATTCAGACAAATATGTACACACCCCAGCGGCGACTCCAAACCTTATAAAAATATAATACAAAGCTTAAAAACACGATGATTAAGCTGTATCGACGCGGGAATGTATCGGTGTCATCGGCGTAACGTTAGGAATCACGGTCACTCACTCGAGTTAGCTTTGGTACCTCGTAAATGCACGGGTCGCTGTCGCTGAGCACAGCACTGAGAGTCAAACGCTGGCCGCGCGGCCGGCCTTGCCCGCCAGCTAGAGCGCGGCCGACTCGGGCGCCATGAGCGGTGACAGCGGGCCCGCCACGCGCCGCCCGCGCTCCAGCTCGAAGCGCAGGTCCGGCGGTGTGCGCCGGGCCGCCGCGCCGTCCTCGGGCAGGAACGCGGCTACCAGCAGCGCGCAGATCACCAGCAGCGCGCCCAGCACGAAGGGCGGCCCGGGCACCATGCGCACGTACTTCTCCTGGTCCGGCTTGCCGTTCACCGCGTGCTCCTCGTTCAGGTCCACGTGGAACAGGTAGAAGATCACGCCGAACATGGCGGGGCCTAGGCCGTTGCACAGCCCGCGCACGCCCGTCACCATGCCCTGCACCACGCCCTGCCGGTCTGCCCGGCTGTTCACCGACACATATGCACTGATTGCTGGGTATGTGATCGAGCCCAGGGCAGCCAGCACTCCGGCAGCCCACATCATCCACGTGCGGCTACCAAAGCCGTACCACATGAGCTGCAGCATCTCAAACAGCAGTCCCATCATGATAGTGTGCTTGGCTCCGAGTGATCTCATCAAGAATCCAAGAACAACTTGTACAGCAATACTGAGCACTCCTACAATTGCAATAAATATTGCCACTTGGACTACACCGAAGCCCATCACTAACTTCAAGTACACAAATATGCACGAATACTGTCCAGCCTCCGGCAAGTATGAGAGGAACACTGCCACACACAACATTAGCACTGTACGTTCCGCACCAACTTTCCTCAATGCTGCGAAGGGGTCAGCTTGCTCCCAGCTGATAGCAGGGCCCCAGCCGCTGGGTCTGACCTTCTCTGGGAGGCTCTCAGGCACTGCAACCATGATGAAGAACACGTCCAGGATAGCGACGGCGGTGGCGGCAGCGACCACGAGCGCCTCGCCATACAGGTCCATCAGGTAGGCACCCAGCGCGGGCGAGATAACCATGCTGGCCGCAAACGTGGCGGACACGAGCCCGTAGGCGCGCGAGCGCTCCGCCTCCGTGGTGACGTCGGCCACGTACGCGAACACGATGGAGAAGGTCACGGCGAACACTCCACTGATGCTGATCATGGCGAAGAACCACCACGTGTTGATGGTCATGAGTGGGATGGGCACGCACGTGAAGAACACCGTCACCAGCAGGAAGAACTTGCGGCCCCACACGTCGGACAGCGCGCCGATCAGAGGCGCAGACAGGAACGACAGGATGCCCTTGATACCCATTATTAAACCGTTCATCAAAAATGTGTGATCCGGGAACGTAACGTTCAGCACCGAGATAATCGGCATTGTGAGCAGTCCCCACGCGAAGAATTCCAGGAATATCACCACCAGAGCGTGGAACACGGAGGGCTCGCCGATGCCAGACATTGTCATAATCCCGTCTTTCATAACAGTTTTTCTATTCCGTATCACCATTTCTACTTCTGTTTTTGTGGTTTTCGTGGGCGTCATTTAAGATTTATATGGTTTATTTTCCTACAGAACTACTTATATTAGAGACATTATGAAAACCTAAGCACTACATGGAGGAAAACTTGATAAAAACGAGCAAGTAGTAGCAACGTCAAAAATCCACTGGAAATTGGAAAATTGAAAAACAATTCGATATTTGTGTTGCCATTGTAAGGTTTTAGAATAAAACCAAAGTCAAGTAATGGCTGTAAGAAAATGCGAATTTAGTATTAATTTAAATCTAAATAATGATTGAAACTATTAATATTGTTACTTGGTGCCATTCTGCACGTTTAAAATCAATTTATACAATTCACGTTAATTGCCGATTTTGGGTACGATCCGAAATTATACCATATTTTGCCTTTGCTGAAAATATGACAACACAAACATAAACCAGAGACTAGTAAACTTTTTTTTTCATTTTATGTAAGCATTTCACGTGATAAAATGTTTTGAACACAATATATTTTCATCAAGGTTATTTCATCGATATTTAAATAAGTAACAACAACAAATAATTCACTTCATTCTTTGTTTTCAATAGCTACAAAAAAAATTAAGTCACTTTTCAAGGCTGAACCTGGAACGTTCAATCAATATGGCGTCATAGACAACAAATAATTGAATATTTTTTATTTTCTGAGTTGTCAAAATTGAAGGGAAGAGGAGGCGTCGACGGCTACATTTTACAAATTATATCATTTTTAATTTCATAATTACAAAATGGTAAGCATTTAAACTTATTCAGCGGCTCTCCTAGTACAATCTTCTCGAGCTGACGTTTCATTTGATGTACATTATCCACAGATTCGCTTCATATTGATCCAAAACCGTGCGGGTAAAACTAGATTGGCAAAATGGTACATGAACTTCGATGATGACGAGAAACAGAAACTTATCGAGGAGGTGCACGCGGTAGTAACCGTCAGGGATGCTAAGCACACTAATTTCGTCGAGGTAAGTGACATAAAAACACTGTAAGACGATAGCAGTAGTCGTACACTACCGTCATCCTGCCAAGAAGATTTTATCCATACCTGGTATTGTTACAGTTCAGGAACTTCAAAATAGTATACAGAAGGTACGCGGGGCTGTACTTCTGCATATGCGTGGACGTGAACGACAATAACCTGTGCTATTTGGAGGCTATTCACAATTTCGTTGAAGTCCTTAATGAATACTTCCACAATGTCTGTGAACTGGACCTGGTGTTCAATTTCTACAAGGTAAATAATGCTATAGTAGGTAAAAAGTAAAGTATTAACAAAATAGCTACTACAACATTTTTGTGTCATTCCTTGGCAAAGGAATTTGTAACATCCTGCCATTCATATCAGTCACTGAATATGAACAAAATGAAATCCAATGAGATATTTCAGGGCTCATTTGCCTGAATAATATCCTATTTTATTACATATTAAATAAATAAATTAATTGCATTTGAGATGAGTAATATTTTAAAACCACCCTCAACATGTTTAGACAGTGTGTTGGTAAACTTCTGCTGGATAAGTGATCTTACTGTTGTGGTAAACTGGTTCTGTAAATATGATTAACATAGTTTGTACATAAGTATATTGTTACTATATCGAGCAGTGTACCGCTGTAGGCTGTTGATGTTGACAAATTTGCTACTAAATTTTTGAGTCTATCTTCTTCAAGCCTAGCCTTTTCCTTTTCTATGTTAGAGTTGGCTTCCAGTCTAACTGGATGCAGCTGAATACCATGATTTTAAATGGAGTGACTGCCTATCTGACCTCCACAACCCAGTTACTTGATGAAGTTTATGATGATGTCCTTTGAGTCTATGTTACATGAAAATAAATAATGAATTAATAGTAACATACATATTTAATTTTCCAGGTATACACAGTGGTAGATGAGATGTTCTTAGCAGGCGAGATCCGAGAGACATCGCAGACTAAAGTCCTGAAGCAGCTCCTCATGCTCAACTCCTTAGAGTAACTGTTCAAAATCACACAGCTGGGGACATAGCCAGGATTGGGTGAAATAGATGAAGGATGGGGATGTTCGCATGTTAAGGTGATCTTTTTATTGAGATGGGCTGTCTGTCTAATGCTCATTTTAACATACACTAGAAAACACCTAAGTAAAAGTGTAAATATCAATGCGCCATTGGATTTTCCACTCTCTGCCCTGAGATAATGAAAATACAATAGTGTGCTTTAACTTTAATTTAAGGATTCATTTAGATGTCATCTATGAGTTCTACATACTTGTTCAGTCAACATTAATTGGCACAGCCGAGCGACAAGATCAAATGTATGTAAACGGCTTTAGTGTGCTTTGCTGTTCAGCAAGTACTGCCTAATCCAAAGATCACAGCTTAGTACTGACCTATAAAAGTGTGTAGTAACCGAACCATATGTATCTGAATACCAGTATCTATCTACATGGAATGACTGCCTGAGTGACCTCCACAACCCAGTAATTTCTCAACAAAATGTCACTTTATTTCTCAAGATTCTTTTACTAGGGTGTTTGTAATAAAAAAAAATTGTTGATGATAATGAATGATGAGGATAACTTTCATAAAACTAGAATGTTCTATAAAAGTATGTAAGTAAGTAATAACCAAATGGTATTGCTCTTGTAAAAGCTGTCTACCTCTTCTATAAGAAATCTTGGCTATGTCTTTGTTTAATGTAAGTTGTACGTAATATACTTATGAATACTGCAGTAATAGACAATACTGTATTATTAAAACCAGTAAGGTGCACTCCTTATTACATGGGGTTTAGACATGACTGGCGAAATGTGGGTGACTGTGTCTATGCCTCTGCTTGTCCCTTCAAGCATTGCAGGCGTGATTTTATGTGTTTTGTTACCAGTAAAAGGAGCTAATATGGTAAAAATATGAAAGATCTGAATCCTGGTTAAATATTCTTTAATTACTGCAGTATAGATAAAACTATTTAAATATGAACTGTTACATCATATTATATTGTTATAAAGTAAGTTTGTATAAAGAATACTCATTCATTCCATCTTAGAAGAATATTGTTCTATCGGAACTTCAGCAGTTTGCAGTATGGCGCATTTAGAATTGAATACAACTTGTAGCAATGTTCTGTGTGTGGAAGAGGAAAAGAGTAGTATTATTGATTCATTTCTCATATCATTATTGTGTAAATTAATTATAGCTTATGTCTTGTCATAGGCTGCAGTGTAGTATGGCCGTACAGGCTCTCAGTTTGAGTTTAATCTCAAGCTATAACTCGTAAACGCGATAACGCTTTCTAAAGTCAATGATAAAGCCACAGTTGCATTGCTAACGAATTTACACATTTCAGAAACGTATAGGGATGGAAGTGTAAGTAAACATTTACCAGTGATTATTGGTTGGCACAAGTCAGTCCACTTGAGACTATAAATTGACCTTATGCATTTTTTCTGGGCTATAAAAGCTCTCTGGGCTCTCTGTGGGAGTTTTCATTTATTATCCCTTACCTCTATACTGAACATACATGACTGTGGTAACCTTTTTGGTTTTGTAGTTTTCATTGCTGCCCACAGACATACTAGAAAAACGTAAAAAAAAGGATAAATGTCCGTGCGCCGTTTGTGCCTACCAAGGACCTTTTCGGCTAACGTGCAAAGCCTTTGCGTGCACATCCTTAGCAGCAATGGAACTAGGCCTTTAACACGTTCGCTGCGGCAAAACACACCTGTTTTGTTTTTACTACGGGTCTCGCGCGGCTATTGTTCGGCCGCAGCCAACGTGTTAAGTTTTTTATAAACTTATGCTGGAAAAGTGTCTGTCTGAATCGCGGGTGTAGGACTTCCAAATAGATCTAAACTAAACTATACGTGGTGGAAGGGACACCGACGCGAAAACGGAAACCACATACTCAGTACATCATTCAGAACCCCCCCCATATAGTTCTTTTTTTAAATAACTGACGAAAGTTTTCTATGTGGGGGTTCAGAATGATGTACTGAGTGTGTGGTTTCCGTTTTCGCGTCGGTGTCCCTTACACCCCTTATAAAATGTACGTAAAATGTAAGTTTTTATACAAAAATAACTATAAATGTACGTGCCTGTGTGCATAGCATACATAATTTTAAAGTAAGCCGCCATCCTGATGTCAGACTGGCGGGTGAATTTTAATTCAATAATTTTTTTCAAATTTGACATTAGGAATGGAATATACGTCAATTGTACGTATAGGAACACTATTTCACGATTAAATGATGCTTTGAATTATTTAACCGAGTTTGTTTTACGATCTGACAAGAACATAAGACGTAAATTTATTTGTTATTTGGTTGATCAAGATAGTTAGATTAGTTTAGAATCAACCCGCCATTCTGACGGTGGGTCGCGTGCGTTTTACAATATTAGTAGTTGACAAACATTTAAAAAGTTCTTAAATAGTGTACCTATACGTACAATTGACGTATGTACATTTCATTCCTAATGTCAAATTTGTAAAAAGTCAATTGCATTAAAATTTACCCGCCAACCTGACATCAGGATGGCGGTTTACTTTAAAATGATGTTTGCTACGCATGCAGACACGTAAATTTATACTTATTTTAGTATAAAACGTACATTTTACGTACATTTATATAGTTTATTTTGGATCTAATTGGAAGTCATACACCCGCGATTCTGACAAACACGCTGGAAAATTATTGTTAGCGTTATGCTACATAAACGATATTCCCTATTTTCTTTTCTTTTGTTACATCTTTTCAATGCTCTCAAACTGATTAAAAATGATCCTAATGTTTTGGAAAATTATGTATATTCGAGTACCTTCATGAGATCATAATGTATAAAGTGTAAATTATAAGCATTGTTTATTGGTGTATATTAGATTAAATAAATTTATTGCTTATTTAGAAAAGGATTTATTTATTTAAACTTTAACTGAGTTAGGCCTATCTGTGTGCCTTTCATCCAAATCCCTTCAGGCTTTTAGGTGTGAAAATGTGACAGGCAGACAAAGTAAAACAAGACTGTTTATTAAAACATGATCTATTTACAAAACACATGTATAAATACAAAAACGAGACATATAAAACTCGACGATTATAAATTATAATTCTATCTTTACCTAATTACAACACTATTATACAGAGGAATTAAAATAAATAATTCTAACAATAGAAATATCTTCAATACATCCATACAATTTAAGTTATCTTCATTATGGCGCATATGAACTGACCCTTATCTAGTGAGCCATATGGTCATGTTTACCCCCACTCCCAGTCGTGTAGTATCGGTGAAAAAATCCACTCGTCGGGTTGGCCTACGTGGGATATCTGGGTCCCCATGTCGAAACTACTCCATCTGAGCAGAAAAATATAATGATGTACCTACACAATATGGCTTCTCAAGATAAAAATAGTTTTAAATAAAAATTTCATTACATACATCAAGGTGTGTAACGGTGGGTATGTCGCTGTAGGTGTACATTTTCAGATAATTTACAAGTAAACAATAAATAAATCAGAAAACGGCTAAGCCACGCTTCCCGAGGCCGGTTCGTGGACGGGTGACCATCCATTAAATAGACATACCCTTTCGTCTCTCGGAAAGCACGTTAAGCCATTGGTATCTGCTGTCATAACGTTGGCAGCCGTTACAGGCAGTCAGAAGCCCGTAAATCTGACTACAAGGGGTACTGTGTCACCCAGTACTGCCTTGTGGAGGTCAGACAGGCAGTCGCTCCATGTAAAATACTGGACTAATTAGTAGAGGCAGCTGAAAACCAGTATTTTGTTTTGATTTTGTTAACTGAAAGCCAACCCCAACATATTTTGGAAAAGGCGAGGCAGATGATAAATAGTGTGATGTAACGCTAAGTCTCTCACTTGAAGGGCGGTATGCCCCTGGAGATGTTGTGCGTGGGGCTACAGATAGCCAGGAACCGGTAGCTGGTGCGGAGGTACGCGCTGGTGATCTTCACGTCCGTGGCGCCGTGGCTGCGGTGACCCAGCGCGCGAAAGGGATATGATCCTGGATGTAAGTAGGCGTCATCAATACCCTATTTATTAAGTTTAGGAAAAAATCTAAAATAGTTCTTTGATATTAAATCGAAGATGACAAATTTTTAGGACCTAAAAATGGTCCTTAAAAAAATGAAAATAAAAGCAGGTGGGTATTCTTGTCAAAAAACATAATTCAACTAGAAAAGCGACCAATCGGCAACAAGTCAAAAAACTCAGTAGCAGCTTTGTAAGAAATAGCTGTTTTGTTCAATTACTTACCGATGAAAAATTTTGATGTTGGGGTGATCGGAATGATGTACTGAATATAGTTCTGTTCCAACTTTATGGCGGCTCGGAAGTTAGCTGCGAGTAACGGTCTGCGCATTAAACAGTCAAGACGATGCGTCCTCTGCGCCCCGCTGATACCTAAAACTGTGTTTTGCACAGCTTTAAGTTAGATGTTTCTTCAATAGTGCTTGAACCGTTATGCCTGCACGCGTCACCCACAGCTTACTACCGAGCCGCTGTAAAGTTTGAACAGAACTATTAACTATACTTGCATGGTAACTGTTTGTGCGTCGGTTTGGTATTCCACCCTGTATTGTATTACTGGACACATAGGAGGTTGGGTAAACGTTACCGTTGGCCGGGTTGAGGTCGTTCCTCGCCGCGATGGCGTTGCAGGCACTGTAGGGCGGTCTGCATTGCTCGCAGCGCGAAAGAGGATCGTGCTTAAAGTCATTGTATCGCATCGTGTTGTACATATCCCGGAGGTTGAAGATGTGTTCCTGCAACGAGAATACCGAGATGATGGGATCTACCAAGTTTGCTAAGCCAATGTAGCGGTCGGCATCATTCAGCACAGCCTTAGCAGCCTGGAATCAGCCACATGGGACTTGAACATAACTGGTGAAATGCGGGTGTACCTACTATAGGTTCATCTCTGCCTAACCCTTCGGGGTACAACAGGCTAATATTATGATAATGATCTCACAGAACTGCATATCAATTATGAGGTATCAGGTTTACCTAGTTGCCGAACTCTTCGGGGATTACATAACGAGAGTGAAGTTATGTGCAAGTTTGCTTGAGAGTAATAATGGAGTTACCTGTTTCTGCTTCATGATTTTGGCTCGAGGGCTGGTCGTATACCCGAACCAGTCCCCGAAGGTGGCGACGCGCACGTTTCCACCACTCAGGTTGAAGATCTTCGGGAAGTACGGTATGTTGTACGACGGGAAGTACGTCTGGTTCTTCAGCAACTCAGTCCTGTTCGTATTAGGGAGAATTTTTCAGTCATTTGTCGAGCCTTTTCTTAACTATGGTGGGTGGGTGGTCAGCTTCTAACTTAGTTGGATAGAGCGACTGTCTATGTGAGCTCCATAATGCAGTTTAATCCAATTCAATCTAGTAATTTCAGAACGACATGTTCTATTGACTAAATTGTTTGAAGTTGTAGCACAAACTGAACTTTGTGTAGGGTTTTAACGTGGTTTTAAAACACAATGATGACATGACATACTACCTTATTACTGTCTCACTGTTGGGCAAACACCTCTTCTAATAATTTATCACCACGCTTGTTCAGAAAAGTCACATTGGTAGTTGCCCGGATTTGACCCACAACCTCGTGCATGAGAGGCGAGGCCTGAACCTCAGGCCTATCACGACATTTGATCTATGAAACACATATTTGTTGCTAAATCGCGAGCGCATTATAGGCAGAAGATAAATTCTCACAGGTCAGCCGACTCCGTGATCCCTGGGATCTGTTCCACCACCCAGAGCAGACCAGGTCGCACGCAGCCAGCTGAGCGCGCCGTGCGGGGGCGGAACTTTTTGTAGTCCACTATGAACCTGTCAGGCAGAGTGAAGCCTCGTCATTATAGAGCGTCTTGTACATAGTCTGTTGGAAGAAGTTCCCAACATTCCTACATATTTGAAAGTCATATCATAATTATTATCTAGGAAGATATTATCCCCTCTCCTAATTTATTTGGGCTCACGTGTAAAGGACTTCCATTGAAAGAAGAAGAATCCTCTGAACGGACAGGTGTTGAGTCTGAAGGGCTAATTTCCGATGATTGCTGTCGGGCTGTCACAGTCAAACCATTTATTTAAATTAGGCCAATAAAAGGCACTTATTAACGTCAAACATTAAATCAAATGAAATTTAATTGATTCTACACCCATTCGTAAGGGTATATATATATATTTTTTTTCAATTCAAGGTCATAACACATAGTTTTCATTTATTGCATCAAATATGGTAGGTAGGTATCTACATGAAGTTCTTATACTTATAAAATATTTAGTAACACATTTGGCCAATATATAGTATGCAATAGTACAAGTTTTTACACTTAAAATATTAATTACTAGGTAACAACACTTTGTCAAATTATGTAAGTACTTAACAGTTAAATATATCTGTGCTTTAGTATATAAAATTTGTAGGGACAGTTTTGAAAGAACTCATCTATTATCAAATAAAAACATTCTTGTAACGACCAGTTCCGTAACGCAAAAAACTAATTGAAGGGTAGTTGGGTAATTGACCTAGGCAAAGCATTGTAAATTAGGGGAGCCATGTAAACGCTGCTCCGCCGAAAAAGTTCTAGCTTTGGAACGGGCATTTCAAACTCTGAATGTGTAGGTTTCCTTTTATTTGTGTTATCTTTCTGTTAAGATTGGACTTCACAAACCTGGCAAGTTCGTAAATATAAATGCATGGGTCAGTCAATAGATTGTGCAACTTGAATAATATAGGCCTGCATCATTCAGACCACTGCATTTCGAATATTGCACGAATAGTACTTTTTTGGGCGATGAAGATCTTCGCCATTTCGGAAGAGTTTTCCCCACACAACTATACCGTATCGTATTAGTGAGGAAACGTATGCGTGATACACCATTATGGCGTTACGCAAAGATGTAATATTTTTAATTCTTTTTAAAGCAAATACGTTTTATTAGTTCTGATTAAACTTCATGGCGGTTCGGAAGTTAGCTACCAGTGACGGTCTGCGCAGGTAATAACTTTATGGCAGCTCGTAACATCTAACGTAAAGCTGCGCAGAACACCATTTTAGGTATCAGCGGGACGCAGAGGACGCAGCCATCGTCTTGACTGTATAATGCACTCACCATTGGTTGTTGTAGGTGCCGCTGTTGTGTTTGCTGAAAAGCTCGGCCCACTCCTTGCCGTTGTGCGCCAGGCGGTTGGCGATCATCGCTCGTGCGTACTCCAACACCTGGACATAGATACAGGCGCAATACTATTTGCGCACTAAGTCCGACGTGAGGTACTGTCCAGACCGTAAATTCGGATCCGATGCGTACTCAACGTAACGGCCTAAACCCACTTCAATCCAATGCACTTTATTTTTTGAAATTTATTTTATCACCACATCTCTCGAGACGATGAAGGAAGACATCATCGATTTTTTTTGTTCTAGAACATGCCGGTTTCCTCCAAACGGTTTTTCAGCAGATCTTTTGAAAATATATCTTCGCCGACACGTGACATCCACCAGCGTGCAGTGGGCCCACGTGGTGGGTGTCACTCAGAGAGGAGGCATATGATTATGCAACAAATGCTAAGCTATCAGGATGGTCGTGCTTTGCTCATCATCATCCTATCAGCCTGGAATCACCCAGTGCTGGGTATAGGCCTCTCCTTTCTTCTTCCGTTCTTCTCGGCCCCGATTATTCGCTTTCTCGTTTAAATGTAGGTACAAATTCCGTATTTCCATATAATAAATAAATAAAATAACAGTTACCGTGCCGATAGGCGTGATGAGCTCGAACAGCGAGCGGTTGCTGTTGCCGATGGTGGTCTCGCTGGTCGCCAGCCCCGACGATATGATGTAGAAGTCATCTGTGGACTGCCAAGCGCTGTCAACTTGTTGCCACCACTACGACGGATTGTCTCACTTCACTTGGACTAGCTGATCCCGATCCGATACAGTAGAATTTTTAACATGGCCATAAGTGTACGACGCGTGGACATTAAAGTAAATGTTGAAATTCTAGTAATGAACACGATATAAAGCTCAATTTTCAATGTTTTACTGCGATTCGAGTCGAGTGCAGTCGACTGTACTCTGACTGTCTGTGTGATGTACTCGAAGACCTTCACGTTGCTTTTAAGTGTGCGTTGCATCATTATGCGAGTATAAAGTAAACTGATGGCGTTTGCAATTCATTTAAGAAACAGTTCTTACTTGTATAAAAGCTGGGTATGACGTCAGAGACATTTTATACCCGGGTATCAGTTTCTTGCTACCGGGAAACATGTGCAGGTGCATTACATACATCTTGTGGAAACGCAGCATTGACTGGTAACTGGAATGGATAAATAAAATAGTGGAAATGGCAGTCTTCTCTGGCGGTCGGTTCGGGCAGTCAGAAGCCTGATAACCAGTCTTTCCACAACCCAGTTACTGGGTAAAACAATGTGTATCGCGTTCAGATAGGCAGTCACTACATGCAAAACACTTCTGTTCAGACTATCTGATTAGACTGGAAGCTGACCCCAATCGCAACGGTCACAAACTGATGGGCGTGTCAGAAATTATGCACTCAATGCATTCACTTTGACGCCACGATTTTTATTACTAATGCCTTATGCCTTCTCTAGACACTGCCGCCGGCACAGTTCTGCGCTTAGTAGTTTTAACAAGCACTGCAATAAGCCGAATTAGGCTAACATAATGACAAGGGTCGTTCCTGACCTGTTCCAAGTGGTATGAGAGAAGTACAAATTGCTGAGGTCCGGCAGTAGCTTGACGAGTCCGGTGCAGCGGTCCCCGAACAGGCGGCCGTCCGGGTTGGTCTTCGGCATACTCACTGCAAACGCGATCTCGTCCAGGTCACCCAGCATGTTGATCCAACTGTTTTCACAATTTTCAAGTCGAAATTATTTTTTGTTATAAAAGTCAAACGACCATTCGGAATGTAGAGGTAAGTTACTACTTTACACTTTTAAGTTAGTAATGTAGGTATTAGAGAGCAGTACCTATTTTCCACAATCGCCGATACTTATCAAGACCACACCAACAGTGCAAGTGCAGAAAATTTACATCGCTTTCCAGGTGTTTCGTATTACGACGTTCAATAACGTCCGAAAAGCAAAAGGTATTTTTTTTTAATTTTACTTCATAGTTATCGCTGCCAGAATGTCACTTTGTCGAAGTCCTCAGGTAACTCCGACGGAAGTAAAGTAGAAACGCTGTCTTAAAAATAGAGCACTATTCCTATGGGTCTTACGAATGCAGTTATGTGAGTGCAGTACATACATGATATCTCTGGTAGAGAGCCACTGGTAGGGGTCCGTCGTAGCGTCGTTGTACCCGACCGCCAGGCCTTCCAGCTGGATGTAGTACAGCTTCACCTGTATTCAATTGGCAGACTTTAAGCCTCTGCAACGCAACTGAACAATTGCAGGTAGTGCGTATAGCTAAAACGTAGTTCTATTACAGTCATTTTTAATGAATGGTGCAAAGTTAAATCGAGGTTTAATTAACCGGTATGTCATGCATGGCCACGTGGCCGGGACATACTGGTTGTAGAAGAAAGCGGATAAACTGGGTGTTATAGCGAAATTAGGGGTAAGCGTTTTGTCCAACAAACTAGCTGTAGGCTACTTTATGGTGGATCCACACAGCCCGGCGGCACTGACGGCGGCTTGACCACAAGCAAAGCCGCCGGCAGACGCGGTCAGCGCGGCTGTGAATCGTACAAGTCATATTTCACTATAGTTTTGCTTGCCGTGGTTGATGCGAATGAGGGATTTTCTTTTTAAACTCTTCCCTAGTCGCTGGATAGATGGCGCTGAACTTGGTAAGTTACTGCAAGGAACGGAACGTCACATCATTTCACTTGGTTGTAGGTTGAATTATTAAACGAAAGTGTCAGTCAACGAGCGTATATTGTGTCGTGACGCAATGTTTTTTTTCCAAGCGTTTTGGCTTTGGCACCTAGTAACGTAGTCAGTTCAACGCCATCTACAGAGTTCTTGGAAACTATGTTTTTTTTTAAATACTCAAAAAGAAAACCTTTCATTGTAACTTTTTATACGTAGATATCGATTGCCAAGGGCGCATATCTGAGAGTGGAGTTCTACGTAACACTAGTTTGTTTCAAATGATACAAGATGAATCTGCACACTTACCACAACTACAAAGATTAGAAGGATGAAGAAATACGCCAGTGCTTCTTTATTTCATTGTTGATGACGCATTCCCCATCAAGGAATACGAAACGACACCGAGAGTGGTGTCGTATCGAACACGTATACGATATCGAACGTCGTATAGCCGTGATCGAACTATTCCCCCGCTGCCGGTAGCCTCGCCGGCAAAATGCCGCCGGCTTTGTTGCGAATGCCGCACATAAAGCCGGCGCCACAGCCGGCGGTAGTGCCGGCGGCGGCTGTGTGGATCCACCATTAGATTGGATTGCCGCCTTCGTAAACAGTTATCGCCAATGCTATTATAATGAGCAAACAGCTTTTAAATGCGTTCGGTTGACATGGTAAAAGCAGATATCGGACGCTCCACTACATACAGACACTGCTAAAATAACATAGGAAATAACGTTTATTGATGATATGCACGTACACGAGTATTCCGGACACGAGTGAAAGATATTATTATTTTTTAACATCGTTGGATCGGAACAGAACGTGAATCGTCTGATATACATATATGTAGGTTTAGACAGTAAATAAATATATTTGACGGCACGGTTGGCGCAGTGGCTGAGCGATGGGCTGCCGCGCTGCATGTCGCTTGTTCGATCCCCGCACGAAATAAATACTTGTATGATCTACAGGTAGTTGTTCCGTGTCTGGCTGTTTGTGTACGTGAGTTTAAAAGATTGTAAACGCACCCAAAATACAGGATAAATTAATGGTGTGAAGCTAAGTTTAAAAAAAAAACGTCTCCCACAGAAAGGAGGAAAGTACCTGATACCAATAGGGGTCCAAAGGGTAGTTATCCACCATTGTAGACATGTACTCCTCGTTCTTGTCCACGAACTCCTCGATGAGGCCGCACACGTCCGTCTTGTTGTAGCAGTATCTGTAACAGTTTTCTCCTTCCAGCATCCATGGCTAAAGAACTACAATATTGAGTCGGCCCAAAACTGCGAATTTAGCGTCATCAAATCATTTAGCACGATAAGCTACTTTTTACCCACATACCTTCCATAGATTCCGTAGCGTAGCCGTTGCGCAAATGTGAAGCTGAGATCACACTGTCCGAGCGAAATGGATGATGTAGGTAAATACGACGTTAGTGTAGACGGGACGTTAACGTCTATGCCGACATGTGCTAATTTCGAAGACACTGAATGATGGCAGTTGAAAGTCTACCAATGCCGTAGCCATTCTATATAAGTCTGAGATCTCCCGTTCACCTTAGTCAGGTGTTCAACTGCTCTTGTCTTCTCTGTATGAGAAGGGGCGTTTGCCCAGCAGTGGGCCAGTAAGGCTAGTATTATTATCACATGTAACTGACCCTTTGAGCATGTTCTGCCAGTGGTACCAGATGAGGTCTCTGGTGAGGTAGCCCTCTAGGTAGCCGGCCCCGTACGCCTGCTTCTCATCTGGACAGTCTGCTGATGTGTGCAGCTCCAGGAACGCCCAGCTTGTGCAGGGAACAACACATAACATACATAAATATCGCCTGCATTTCCCGAAGGGGTGTGGAAAAATTCATCAAACATACGTCAGTAGCGAGGATGTCTCAAAGGAGGCTCGAAAGTAGGTGTTAGTAACGATACATGCCATCTTAACTTCTAACATACTTGTGTATTTTTGAAAATTACTACGAATACTTTCTTTGAATTGCTAAGAGATCAGAAATTATCTTCACATTACAGCTTATGATGGCTGCCAATTTATATATGTAGTTGTCAGGAAAATCATTCATGAAGAGATCAAGGAAAGAGTAAAGAAGGGCTGGTTTCCATCAAGCTTTTTTTACGCGAAATAGGCTTGCGTGAAGCGATGATGCGAACTAGCGTGGGGAACGCTTGACTAGAAGAAACCGATTCACTCGAGCTATGGTGTGCGTTTGGATCACTGGTTATCTGTGTCGGTTCGCGTCAGGCTGGTGACCAAAAAATGCTACCTATTTGCTACTATTTACTACCTATAGTGAATTAATTGCTACCTAACTTTCAAGCAAAATAAAGGGACTTCAAAATGACTAACCATTCTGTTATCAGGATACATATTATACATACAGTATAACATCGAATAGATCCACACAACGATAATGCAATAGGGTAGAATTTAATTTTATTGGATTTAATAAAACATAAGGTACCTAGTGAAAAACACTTACCCTGTGCTATTGATTTCGTTGCTGTAAGTGGCTCGAGCGACGTGTTTATCCGGTATATCAGCAAAGTAGTCAGTAGTTTTCACAAGGACCTTGTCCTGAGGCCACACTACGTATCCGTACTTACATTCACACACTATTAAAACGCTAGTTATTAAGAAAACACACCATGTTGAGTTCATCTTGGATCTGTTATCTAAAATGTGTTTTCTCCCTATGATCCTTCGTTCTGTTTGCATGCAAACATACGTTTTTAACGATGAATAACATTTATCATTTAAAATTAGGGCTGATGATGTTTTTGAGAAATTTAGCAAAGCGTGAAATCAACTTTTTTTGAAATTGACGGCATTTGCATTGTTATTTTGACGGTTGTTGTCATTAATACAGTGGTGTTGCCAATTTAGTTGTACAGTTTTCTTTGTTTTGAAACGTCTTCTTGTTCTTTGGAAAAAAACTCAAATAATCAAAGAAAATACCTAACAGTTTCAGTAAGCATGATTACAAAAGATCCCTAAATGGAATTGTTAAGTTCTTGGATATGTCATTAGTGTTTCTTTTTTTTGTTGACAGAAATTAGAAGCGCCAAGAAGTCCATTTCAGTTTAGTTTGAATTATATCTTTTTGGTATTATTAATTTAGAGAATTAAGCACTTGGAGAGCTAGGAAAACCTCAAAAGGTAAACAAAGGGGGATTTTATAGTTCTGTTCCTTCGAGTAGCAGGTGTGTTTAGCCTCCACCTTGGACGTTTTTTTTTGGGTAATAAATAAAACAAAAGAAGCACCTTTCATACAAAACGTAATATATTTCACAATCAATTTTCTATCCTCGTCCAGAGATCAGTCAACGTATAAAACTAAAAATTAAGAGTGTATGGGACATCGTGACAAACTATTACCTTGGATTCAGTGCATGACTCTATTTCAATTGAAATTTTTCGACGGTTATTAAAAACTGTCTTCTGCCAGTGATTTCACCCGCGTGAAAAACGTACTCTATGGTACTCGGCATAGGCAAATAGGTAGCTTTTCATTCATCAGAAAAAAGATTTGATTTGATAACTTGAAAACTTTGGCTGCTGTTTCATATTGTTTGACTTTTCTATTAAAACAGTCGCCTTTTTTATTTTTAAATCGACGGAAAATTTTGTCTCTAGGTCTAGAACTTTGTGCTGAAACCTTGAAAATATATGTCACGTTGTTCCTTACATCATGTATAACTGTATAACTCTAATTGCGTTCCCCAGTTCAGCTGGCCGTGAGCTTCATCCCGATCTCGCCGCACTTGTAGCCCACCTCCCGCAGCAGGTAGGGCGTGCGCTCGTGCGCGGGCGCCGCCAGCCACTCGGCCACGTTGACGGCCACGGCGGCGTAGCCCTGCTCCTCCAGGATGTCCAGCACGAGGCGGAACGTGCCTCGGAGGCGGTTGCTGTTCATTGAGAAGCAGCCGGGAAGGAAGTTTAAGACACAAACCCTGGAACGGAGGAATTTATTTATTTGATAAAAGATGGAGTTGTCAGTGGAATGGTGACCTTGTTCGCTTTGAAATAAAGTCAAATGTGGGATAGATCAATGCCGTGTATTAAACTTTTCGCTGCTAATAAAATACCGACTTTGACTTCGTTGAAATGAAATTGAATATAGAACGTCATTATCATTGAAGCAAAGAAAGGTGCAATGTAAGCTTATTTTTTACTTATTTCGGCGCGAGTAATGTTGATACAATGTAAAGTAATGTTGAGTAATATGATGTTGACTACAGTACTTTCACAGTTATTATGTCTTGTGACTGGGACTGCAGCTTCATTTTTTATTGCTGTCTTTGTTTCGACAATTCAAAAGTGCCTGTAATTGGCCTACTTGAAAGAAATGCTTTGATTTTGAATTTGATAATACACAGCTCTTCGTCAGATGCGCGACGGATAGCATAGCGTCCTCTGGTTTTTAAAGATTTGTTTCATGAAATCTATATGGCAATAATTAAGTAACTGCAGTGGCGACCACTTCAATAAGGTGGACCGATGAACAGATGAAGTTCGGCAGAATCTCATGGATGCGAGAAGCACAGGACCAATGACGCTTGTGTTGGGAGAAGCCTATATCCAGCAGGGAACGTCTTTCGACTGAAATGGTGTTGAAGATGAAGCTCGTAGGATATAGAAATAACTATCTATGTGCTTACAGTACAGCGCCGGGCGGAATGTTGAGGAATTCAACGGGCACCCTCAGGTCACCCGTGGCTATCTGAGACTTCACTGGGTAGCCGCTTTTCAGACAGATGAGACAATCTGCAAAAAAAGTACATTTGTTACGCTTAAAATATTATAAACAAAAACATATTCTGCAGTTTGTCTTTCACACACTATGGTCCATCGAAAAAAGGCATGTGTGTCATGTAGGCAGTTTAGCATATTACATCAGTACATCGCCAGTTATATGTACCATGTAATAAAGGAGCTATGGCCATCAACCAAGCACGAAACCAGGCTCCGGGCTGCTAGTGAGGAGTGTCCGACCGAAGGTCTATTGTGGTTAATCGGCTATCGCCACAACCTTCCCTCCACAGCTCTTAGGTTCGATATTCGAGTCGGGTCGTTTCATAGCTTTTCTGGATTATCTTCTTCAAGGTCATGCTTATTGTTTTGTAGTGTTATAGTATAAAGAGTTTAGGCTTATCATATCATGGTGGTTCTGATCGTCTACTCACCAGCAATAAACCCACTCGGCAGCACAACATTCTTCACGACATACCCTGGCCCGCCCAGCCCAGCGGCCAGGTGCTCCTCCAACAGGTCAGTCTTATGATGATGCACAGGATACACAGACTTCGCCTTGTCCAGGATCTCGCTAGGCAGAGCGTAGTGCTGGTCATGGAAACACTTCACCGCTTCATTGAGAGTCATGAGTTGCAGATAATCCAGCTGATTTAAGTCTCTTTGAAGATTTTCTTTTGAAAACACCTGAGTATTAGAATAATTTGATATTTATTAAAACATGGTACATTAAGATCTTATCAATGAGCTTAGTTCTGTCAAAATAGACCGACCCCGAAGCCACATTAAAATGTATACAGTTCATCATCACTCTCCTGCCATTGTCCCAATTCATTTGGGGTTGCCTTCTTCTTCCATACTTCTCTATTACGTCTCATCTCATCAGACACATTTCTTGCCATATCATGCTTCCCACAGTCTATCCATCGTTTCTTTGGGCTTCCTCTACTCTTACACCCATCCACATTCATACTCAAAACTTTCCTCACGACATTTTCCTCATTCCTCCGCATCACGTGCTCATACCACGACAACCGATTACACACAACTTTTCAGTCACCGGCGCCACTTCCAGACTTCCTCTTATGTAGTCATTTCTTACTTTATTCATTCGCGGAACACCACACATCGCCCTTAGAATTCTCATCTCAGCCACATGCAAATGCCTTTCATTCATCCTTTTTGTGGCGCAACATTCTGATCCATACAAGACAGCAGGTCTAACCATTGTTTTATAAACCTTCCCCTTAAGTTTAAGGGGAATGCGGGAGTCGCAGATTGTTCCCGTGACCTGCCGCCATTTCATCCATCTATTTTTACATACATAAAAATGTATACAGTTATCTGATGTAATTTAAATGATTTTGGATAGTTGACGCTCTAGTTTTAAATCTGTTCTTAGCATACGTTTTCGAGTTACCTATATGGGTTTGTTTTTCTAGGTAGTAATATATATGTCGGAGAAAGCGATAACTTTTAAACATCAAGTTGCTGATTTGACCATTGTAGTAGGGGTAAACGCCGTGACGTCAGATGTTGTTTTAATGGCGGCACGTGGACAGAGTCGTTTTGTAGAGTGGGGATTGTGCCGAGATCACTTTTGCTCGGAACTCCAACCAAGTCACTCCTTCAGAACGAAACTGTCGGTTTGCCCATTTTGTGGAGATTATTTGTTAGTGTTATTTAATGTAAATTTGTGTTAAATAATAAACTGTGATTTTTGTGTACCGAAACCGAAACTATTATTTTAACATTTCATCATGAACCCGGTACCACCGAACCCTAATGACAACGGCGCTATCGCTCAGCCATCGCTTACGCCGTCATCAGAATTGGGATCTGGACTCGATTCCCACTGGCGTGCTATGTTCGAGATGCAGCAGAAGAACATGATGCAGCTGATCGAAGCCATCAGGACACCAACAGTGGCACCTCAGATCATGCTGCCAGAAATTAATCCGGAGCTACCAGATACCGATCCACGTGCTTGGTGCGATACTATCGATATTTGCCTCGACGAACGTCCACTGGAGGGTGCATCGCTTATTATAGCTCTGAGCAAAGCCCTGAAAGGTAATGCGTCATCGTGGCTGTCGCAGATTTCGCATGCAGGCATGACGTGGCAGCATTTCCGCGACTTATTCCTTGCGCGTTATGCATCCACTGAAACTCTTGCTGCATCGCTTGTTAACATCCACAACGGCCGGCCGAAGGAGGGCGAATGTCTCGCAGCGTACGCCAGCCGCCTAATGACTACCATGTTGGCTCGATGGAAGAATCGAAGCCATGAAGAAATAGCCACGTCGTATGTGCTCGCTCATGTCTCTCAGTTCGACTCTCGGCTTAATCGCTTGGCGTTTACTAGCGAAATAACGTCACGCAACAAGTTACTGCAGGAGATTAAGGCGAGTGCAAGTCTGAAGCGGAAGTTCGATCGCAGTATCGGTGATGGCGCCACTGATGCAAAGCGTTTAAAGCCACAAACTTTCACTATGTTCACGTGCTATAAGTGCGGAAAACCGGGACACAAAGCGGTGAACTGTCGTTCGAAGTTTACGCAGCCTGCTGGAGCTAACGCCCAGAAAACTACACCGGCGGCGACTTCATCGGGTTCCAGCAAAAGAATAACGTGTTTCCGTTGTGGAGAAGCCGGACACATCTCTACGAACTGCCAACGCGGCTGTGCGGGTGGCGCGTCATCGTCGGCGGGCAGCGCTGCCAACGCAACGGCGGAGCGACGCGTCGATAGCTGCGAAATAGCAGGTGTTTGCGGGCAATTGGAACAATCCGGTGAGTCGTTTTCATTTTGTTTTGATTCCGGCGCCGAGTGTTCTCTCGTTAAACAAAGTGTAGCTTATAAATTCTCGGGCAAACGTTCACTTTCAACCGTGCAAGTAATTGGTATCGGTAATAATTCGAATGTTTTTAGCACTGAACAAATTCTTAGTGATGTTGTGGTCGACAATAACGAACTGTCAATTTTATTTTACGTACTACCCGACGATTGTATGAAATACGATGTTATGATCGGACGCGATATTTTGACACTTGGCTATACGGTACATTTAACTGAATCTACCCTACGTATTTCGAAAGTCACAAATGTAGGTTGTTGCTATTTACCTCCCGTAATTGATCTTTACAATGTTGATTCTGATATTTCAAACGAAAACAAGGACCGGTTGACGTCCCTTTTGAATGAGTATTCGAATGCTTTTATCAATAGTTTACCGTTAACTCGAGTGACTACGGGTGAATTAAACATTCGATTAGTGGATCCAGCACGTACGGTACATCGTCGCCCACATAGGCTTAGTCACCATGAGCAGCCAGCACTATTAAAGCTTTGAAGTCCAGCGTTGCTTTATTTGGCTCTCCTAGTCGTATAATCGCCGACCAAGGTCGTTCCTTTGCCAACAAAGTGTTGAAGGAGTTTTGCGATTCACACATTTCCTTGCATTTAATTGCTACGGGATCTAGTCGCGCGAATGGTCAAGTCGAAAGGGAGATGGGTTTGTTAAAGGGTATGCTAACCGCGGTAGAGACGTCGGAAAGGTCGTGGCAGGATGCTTTGGACGATGTACAGTTGGCTATCAACTGCACAATGAACCGTGTTACGAAATCAAGCCCCTTAGAGCTTTTGATAGGAAAAGTTGCTAGGCCTCTGACGCTAATCGCTTATAATGACGATGATGAAACCGGAATTGACCTAACAGAAGCGAGAGAACACGCGGTGGACGGTATTGAGAAGAGTGCGGCTTATGAAAAAGCCCGTTTTGACAAAAATAAGGCCAAAGTAGTTAATTTCAGTGTTGGTGATTTGGTTTTAATTCAAAATGAAGAACGGAATCAGACTAAATTAGACCCCAAATATAAGGGACCGTTTAAAGTTGTAGAAGTACTTGACGGTGATCGTTATCTTTTAAAATCTTTGAATGGTAATAGAACCTACAAGTACGCTCACGATCGTATACGAAAGATGCCTCTAAGTAGTGTTCCTAATGAGTTAAACGTAGAGGACGGTAATGAAAGTACCTCCACCGAGTAGTAGACACATACCATGGCTATTTGGTCGCACCGTACGCACTAGTCTATAGTCGTAACTGCAGCTCACTTGTGAGCTGTTCAGGGGGCGATGGGCAGCTGGTGGTACGGCGGGGACCTGGGTCTCAATGGAGACTATTGTTGTTTTGGTCTTGTACTGACCTGGGAGTCGCAGACTCTATGTGATGTGTGTGGTCGTATCACATGAAGTGATGACGATATGGGTGGCATAAGTGTCACTAGCTGCTGCGGCAGCTGGGCCATGAGCGTTGTATGTGATCGAAGTTGATTTAGTTGCTGAGTAAATATGATTGAGACTTAGAGGAACCTTTTGTTTGACATCTGTTATTTTCAAGTTATGCTTTTCCATAAAGTTGTGGTCAGGTTGACCGAGCCTGTACAGTTGCTCCAAATTTGACTGTTTGGTTACAGGTACTCACGAGGACGTGTAACTTGTCAGGCTGGCCGTGTCGGAGAAAGCGATAACTTTTAAACATCAAGTTGCTGATTTGACCATTGTAGTAGGGGTAAACGCCGTGACGTCAGATGTTGTTTTAATGGCGGCACGTGGACAGAGTCGTTTTGTAGAGTGGGGATTGTGCCGAGATCACTTTTGCTCGGAACTCCAACCAAGTCACTCCTTCAGAACGAAACTGTCGGTTTGCCCATTTTGTGGAGATTATTTGTTAGTGTTATTTAATGTAAATTTGTGTTAAATAATAAACTGTGATTTTTGTGTACCGAAACCGAAACTATTATTTTAACATTTCATCATGAACCCGGTACCACCGAACCCTAATGACAACGGCGCTATCGCTCAGCCATCGCTTACGCCGTCATATATAATATACCACATTTACAATTGAAAGGTTGAATACGACAATCGATATTTTGGAATGGCTCATTTTGGCAGAACTAAGAATATCCATCTTACATTTTTTCTTGCAAATATAAAAACATGTTAAACGTACCTTTTTCAGTAACTTATCATCGTATAGGCTTAAGGAAGCCATCTCCAAGCATATCTTCGTCCACGGCAAGAACTGATTATCATCGAGTAGTAGCGGATTGTCACTGATATGTCTCCGGATGGTGGTCCACAGCGCGGGGTCAGGCGTGAAGTTGTTGTTCGAGAGGCAGTTGATGAAGCTGAACAGTGTTTTACATTTGCATTGTGAGAGGATCTCGGGGTCTGCAGCTGCTAGCTCGCAGAGGTAGCCGACGAGGCCGAAGTGGGTGTGTGCCTGGGGAATGATGAATTAACAAAATTTGTAATATCTTTAAAGCAGTAGCTGAGTACCAGTACCAGTATTTTACATGGAGACATGAAGTTACTTTCTAGTCTATGCATTAGGTCCCATGTACAGGGCCCAAAGTAACTCCATGGCTCCCTAATGATTAGGGAGTTATAACACTTATGGACAAGGAATCGGTTTAAGCCGATCACGTACTCAATACTCTTGCTTCATCGTTTATTGTATTCCATAATGAGTTCTTATTCTTTGGTGGTGTTAAAATCAAAATCAAATTTGTCGCATTTTTGTCGGCGCGGTGTTCAGACGCGTCGCCTGAGCCGAAACGAGGTGAATGGCGTCTTTTTAGCTTTTTTTATTGTCTGAATATAAACCTCTTTATACAAGTGTGCTCGCGCTGGAGGCACAGGTAGTCCATGTAAAATACTGGTAGGTGTTCCCCTGCATCCGGTTAGTTTACGGAGTAACACAAAATTCTTTAGTAAGACTGGTTGTAAACATCTTACACCCGTATCTATAAACAAGTCAAAGTGGTTACTTGAGTAAATGTAATTTTTTAAGAAACAATTTTTATTATGTAGTTTAGTAATTGCTTGAAATTAGAACTGTAAAAAGTTAGAATTCTTAGATTTGCTTTCTTTGACGGTTCTTAATTCGTTTAAATTCTCGTCTATTGCATAAAAAAATGCACAAGTAATAACTTAAGCTCAAGTAATTACTTTAACTTGACTGTAGATACGGGTGTGACTTCCGACTATCAAACAAGATCTACAAATATCACCCGAAATCAAAAATTTCACTTGCTTTCCGAGGCGATTATGAAATTATCTGTCACCCGTTCACGGACCGATTTTGGCAAACGTTGTTTAACTTTGAAGATTGCCTCATGTAAGTGTTTTAGCTTCGCCAGGAACTATTACTATTCATATAAGTGTTTATTTATAACCTGGGTAAAATTTTATTTTCTTCTTTCTGATATATGGAGGTTGAGTAAAAATATCTACTTACGATTCTGGAGAACACCCGAGCAAACTGCAGTCCCTTATCAAAGCTAACTTGTCGAGCAACCACAGAGTTAGCAATAGCATCCATCAGCTGTTCATGGTAATACTCCGGGTGTTTCTCTACGATCCTGCTCTTGATCTTCGCAGCCGTCATCAGCAACTCGTCATAGGACAACAGATCAACCCCCTGGGTCAATATGTCGTAGCAGATGTGGAGAAGCTGGACCCTCATAGGGAATCTTTGTTCAGTACAGTTCACTTGGGTAAGAGACAATATGATGGACTTGGCTACTTGAGCATCAATCGCCTGGTCATGTAAAAGCAAACCAGTTATTATCTCATCAATATGACGGTCAGGCAGATTGTGTGCACAACTATAAGCTAACATATCTTTCAGTAGCAGCATGTCCTTGTTATCAATCTCTAACGGCAAATGTATTTGGAAAGCCAAAGGTAGAGCAAGCTTTAACGCATCAACCAAATGATCCTTGCTGTCGAACTTCGTCAGTAAAAAGTCTAAGAACATAATTTGTCTGCAATTAATCATGTTGATGTAGCATCTGAGGAGTTGCAGCATGGTCTGGACCACATTAGAGTCTGCAGGGACCTTCAGGTAAGATAGAATCTTTGTGGCTTCTAGAGCTTCATTCACATCCAGTGCTCGGGCATGCCTTTTGAATTTCTGGCACAAAACTCCGAATGTCGGGTTCGCTACCAAATTTTCTGGCACTACATCTGATCTAGAAGTAGAAAGATAAATTAAAGGTTAGCCCCGCGAATTCTGGGTGATGCGTTTACGCTGCCAAAGAACTAAGAACTTAAATTAAATTGGCAAATCAAATGAACTGCCTGCAAGAGTACCAAAAGCAGGCAGAGGAATTGATAAATAATACCATCAAGCTTTATTAGTCTCCCATGACTTCCTGCTCTTTCAATCCAAAGCTAATATGTCAAACTGAATTTTCTTAGGGGTATGGCGCTACACCTTCCGACTATACCCAACTGAAAAAAATAACTTAAAAGAGCAACTCCTTACTGTCCAGACTTCTGCAGCTGAAAGAGGCAGGACAGGGCCTGCAGCATGTGCTTATGGCCCATCTGGTCGATGTTGGTGTGGACAGCACTCAGCACCTCTGTTGCGGTCGGCGCTGTCTTGATGGCTGTCATCAAAGCATCCGGAGAAGGACTTTGGTTTACTTCTGTCGTGACTGTAAATATTATTATTAGCTTACAGTGGGTCTTCTTTAAAAGCTGCCCGCAAATAGATCATGATAGACAAATTTATTGGACCATGCATAGGCCCACCTGCGGCTGTAGTCTTTTTTTTCCCCTAGCCTGCTCTGTCCCACTCCTGGGCAGAGACCTCTCTTCACTCTTTCCGTTTCTCGCGAATCCGCGCGTCCTCCTTCCAGTGGATTAAGTCTTAAATGATGATAAATGTTTATTCTGTAAACTAGTTTTAACAACCTTTTGCATATAATTTTTTTTTACATTAGGGTGGAGTTTCCCATTGACTATTTTAAGTAGAAAACTGAGGCTATGTACGCACTAACAGGAGCCTTGCTTAGCAATCAGCCTGGTGACAATATCTGGTTATTTGCTAAGATACACGGTGGCCACACTGGGAGGCAAATAACGAAGGCGTCAAGGGCGTAGTGTGGCTGCAAAAAGTCTAGAATGTTTATTTCACTTCCCTACTCACAAAGCGACTCACTAGACTGTACGCGCTCATCAAGGCACCTGTCAATACATTTGTAGCCTAAATGAAACTCAGATGTCACAGTTTATCTGACATTGTCTTGATCTGACCATGTGAGGACTTTGCAGATTAGTGTTTGTGCTGGACTTTTGAAAGGAGCACCACAGAAATCAAATTGAATATGAAATTTGAGTGGACCGGTCCAGTCTCTGCGTGCATGTGAGTGAAGATGGTGATATTTCTTTAACTTAGGACTTGTATTGACGCTTTTGAGAAAGTCTTTCAAATCCGCAGACTGTTTTAGTGGATACTTATGAGCTTACTGCTAAATGGATTAAAGAAATACTTACTGCTGGCAGCAAAAGCTCTATTAAGCAGAGATTTGCACAGGGGCTTCAGTGGCCTGCCTTTTGTTATCACACTTCGCCAAACATTCTTTAGTAAAAGCGACATGATTACTGAAAACAAATAAAACAAATAAGAATTACAACAATGCCTAGAACATGGCTTGGTAGGTTATGTTTTTATGATCAAATACGAATTTTAGGATCACTAAATGTGGATCCACATTCAGTGTTAATCCGTAAATCAGAGTAAATAATTATTGAGAAAAGCGGAAAGTCTACTAAATGAAAATTTTGTTTTATTCACCACAATAAACAAATTTTTGAAAAAAAAAATAGAAATATTGGCAACTATTCGGTCAGTGGGACGTATTCTTTATTGGCAATTACACACATTTCTTACTATCAATCGCCCAATATTAAGTTTTGTTTATATACGTATCGCAACCAAATATCTCTTGTAAAGTACCGATTTTATAAACAGAAATAATGACACAGGCTAGAGAATTTTGAAAAAATCGCGTTATTGACAACAGCTGACTATGACATTGTTTGTAGTGTGGCTAGAAACAATAATCCATTTAATTTTAAACATTTGTTTTGTTTCAAAATCAAAACGAATACTTGAAATATATTTGACAATTGAATGTTTTTGGGAATAAATGGCTGCTGGTAAGTTATAACTCATTTATTCATTTGTTTAACATAAGTAGGTACAATAATAATGGTATAAAGTAAAGTATTATAAAGTGTTCGCTGTTATGCCAGAAGGCGTACCTACAAATGTTTGAAATTAGGTTCTAATTATTTGTTTTTAATTCAAGCCAGGCAAGTCTCAATAATTAAATAAAATAAACCTGGTCAATAAAATGAAACTATTATAGGAAATTACACGGGTTGGGTTTAAATACGTGCTGCCTCGCTGGACGAAAAGTGAGGATATTAGGGGGTTCTAGGGAGTTTTCTGATACCTATGCAACATTGTTTCTTGCCGGAGACGCCGTTTTATTAAAAAAATGGGCAAAATTGTAGGAGTCGGCAAAAATATAGTGTAGGTTAAGATTTTATTTTACTTAAGACGTAGACAGAACTTAGCCTCAGAACCGACATGGGGCACCCCGACTTCACGTAGTCTTTTGGTCCCTACTCCTAGAGTGTTCCTGAGTGGAGCAAACCACACGAGGCCGAGCAGAGTGAAAGGGGAGGTGGCGAGGGAAGCGAGCCGGTGACCTCCATAGCGATGCGAAGGTCGAGTGTGTTGTGTTGTTGTTCCTTTGCCCTCTTTTCTTTTCTCTCCTGAACCCCCCAGAACCTTCAAAATACACATTTTCTATGACAAGACTACTGCATAAAAAAATAAAATAAAAAAAACTATACGTTTCCGGCGGGGGGAATGAGGGGGGATGGTATACACCATAGAGTATATAACCTTTGGTATACACCCTACCCCCCCTGCCCCCCAACCCCTAACCCCTTCGAGGCAGCACGTTTCTAAACTTTACCCAATTACAGAACACAAATTAATAAATCAATGTCATTAAAATTAGAGAAAAAATAAAAATAAATAAATCATAAACAGAATGTCAATACAGTACATGTCAACATACAGATAATCTCCACTCCACTACTTCCTCTCTCTTCTACTGTTCTCTGGTACTATTACTTTAAAATATTAGGGAGATAATGGTGAGTAAAATACAAAATAAATAGTTTTGTCAGTGAAACTATTGTTGGTCATAAATACATTATTAAAGTACATAATCACATTTAATTTTTTAGGTTGAGTAATATGTAGCAACAACACAAAAAGTACTACAGCAACATAGAACAAAAAGTACTACGGCGCCACCTATGACAAAAAGAAATGGTAGTAGCCCAACAACACCCATTATTCTCTTTGCAACACCCGTCTTTGTATACCATCTGGTCAGAGGATCCCCCCTTTTCTATGGGGGATGAAGAAATTTACACTCTGTTCCTCATACCCCAAAATTACCAATGGGTTTATTTGATGCACAATAGTCAAGCATTTCATAAAAATCTACCAAACACACGGCTTTACTTTCAGAACGAACATGTTTTGATGTTTTCGTTTGACATTGATTGACGTTCCCTGATTTCTATCAATAATTCTCGGCTTTACTTACGCACTTTAGTAAAATAAACCGAAAAATCGTAAAAACCTGAAATAAACAACCACATATTTACCTTAACAGTACAAAAAAATAATTAACCGCTTCAAAATGCACAAAGAAACAGTAATTAGCACACGTCCAGACCGAGAAATACGAAAAAAGGTGATAACAGCCGGAGACTACACCTTGGTTCCCTATGAAGATTCTCGTTGCAAGATCACTCTATCTGAAGTGAAATGTAGCAATGAGGCAGGAGCTTGTGACATAGATCCTGTCAGCCGGATATTTAGCCGGTCATTTGACGGAAATGTGTTGATTGGGGACTCTGATTCGTTTATAGACAAAGATTTTGAGTTGGTGCTGCAGCAGATGTGCTGTGGGGAGAATTGTGAAGCGACCCTGGTGTACAGGAACGCGGAGGGGAAGCTGATGAAGGAGATCTCGTGTAAGGTAGAGCTGCGGGAGGTCACGGAGGAACAGTTGATCAGTGATTGGAGCTGGGAGCGGCTATATGAAGCTGCAGTGCATCACAAGGTAGGAGCTTGGGTTGGGAAGCCAGTCTCATCATGTTCTGCTTCTTGCTTTAGTTATAAAAGAAACTCTAGTACAAAATTTCAAGTTTCTAGACCCAGGAGATGTGTTCATCAATGAATTTAAGATTTTCATTAAATTACATGGTTTGGAACTGGAATATGCTAAAATTATAGCCAATCAGAAAGATTTGGTTGAGTTGACAACACACGGTTCAACCACACAGTATCTGAGTCAGAATTTCAAAACTGTTGTTCCTTTCCCGATAAAAAAAAAATTGTGCAATCTTACCTAAAACTTACCTTCTTGTGACTTGAAGACTATAGAAATTATAGCTATTCAGAAACTAAGACTTTCAATTTTAACTTCTTAAGGCTTTCTCTGATGCTTATTATTAATGAAACAGAAATCTACAGTAATAACACAATTAACTGCTATTGATTTCTAATTAATATAATAATTAAAATACAGAGACTTCTTTAATCAAACAAAATTCTTAAAAGAATGAAATGTGTTAGTCCTGTGTTCATTGTTTTATTTGGTTTCTTTAAATGCAAGACAAATAAAATTCCTCAATGTACCAACATAAACAATTTAATTGTGTCAGCGTTGATATGATGCTGTTTGTTACACTATACAGGCTGCTTTGCGTTTCTTTAAAGCCGTTTACTTCATTATTTAAAAACAATTTTGGTTTATCATGGACTTAGCAGAAAAGTATAAAGTTACCATATTTTAAGTTTGGTGTACTGTAAAATTGTTTAATTTGAATAGCAAACTTATTTCAATATAATCATGATTTTTTTAAGATGGTTATAAAGAAAATTCCACTGCTGCTTTTTACCATACCATCCCATATAAATAAAACACTAGATAAAAATATTCAAGCACAAAACTATTTTCTTTTCTATTGTTCTTTTGTCTCATCTGACAATTCATAAAAAAAAACCGGTCAAGTGCGAGTTGGACTCGCGCACCGAGGGTTCCGTACAAACCTGTGGGTATATAACTTTTTTTTATATGACGAAACTAAAAATTTACGGTTTTCGTAATTTTTCCTATATCTGTACTATAAAGACGTGACTTCGTACAAAATTTCAAGATTCTAAGTTCACGGGAAGTACCCTGTAGGTTTTGATTCCCGTGCGAGTTTCGAAAATTTGCGGAAATTTGCGGCCTAAGTGGCTGTATCTTTTGATTGCGTTGACTTAGAAGGTTGATTTTTCTACAGCTTCCAGGGACAGTAGAACTAAGTATCATATAGAAATTTCAGTTTGATACCTCCACGCGTTCCTGAGAAAAACGGTCTTGACAGACGGACGGACGGACGGACAACAAAGTGATCTTATAAGGGTTCCGTTTTTTCCTTTTGAGGTACGGAACCCTAAAAAACACAAAGATTCCTCAAACAGACACATTCTTTTGTGCACGCAGGAGCGAGGAGTAGACCTCATCAAACAGGGAAGGACTGCGGATGCCTTCCGCAGGTTTAACAAGGCCCTAAAGATGCTGATAGCTACAGAACCTCTGGACCCGAAGGTCGTCAGCGAACAGGTGGTCAAGGATATGGTGGAGCTCAAGGTAAAATATAACTGGATAGGTTTACCTTACGCCTGAATGATGGAATAAGGAATAACAAAAAAGGCGTGAGGCCGGGGATTTAGGCAGTGGTGTAATATGCATGACGCCGAATTTTACTTCATGATTTCTCGCACCACTTATATGATATTTGACTGAATAGTTTATCATCATCAACTTTCTGCCCTTGACCCATATTACTTGGAGATGGCGCAACACGTTTTTTTTCTTCGACTGTCCTCTGTCAACCTCAGACTATTATTTACTCCTTCTCTTTCATATCATTCCTCACACAATCCATCCACCGTTTCCTTAGTCTTCCTCTCCCTCTCCATCCATCAACATTTATATTCATCGCTCGTTTAGTCACATGCGATTTGTCCCTCATCAAATGCCCATATCATGCCAGTCAATTCCCTTTCAACTTTTCTGTATCTGGCGTGAAGGATGTTTAATTAAAAGTGATACGCAATAATAATGAAGTACTTTAATATTTAAGTTGACTGAGACACTTTTACACATTACACGTATTATTCGCCATATTGTAAGAGGAGAGAGACATCATATTTTCGTCTCATCTATTACATTGTCTAAACGTTCCATTCCGTTCAACACCCTACCTCAATGTAATAAATGAGACAACACCACAGCATAATATATATAACTTAAATACAACCTTCAGACTAATATACCTCTAACATAATACCACACTTTTCACAAAATTTTAACAACAACTCCTTCTTTAACGGCTTAGTGTACATGTCTGCCACTTGTTCAGTGGTGGATACATATTTAACAATAATTTTTCCAAGCAATATTAATTCTCTTATATAATGATGTTTTATATCTATATGTTTAAGTCTTTTTACAGTATTTGTATTTGCTACCATAATGGCCGACTGATTGTCACATAATATTGTAATTGGAGATACATTAGAAATATTAAAATCATTAAGCATATTAATCAACCAACTAGCTTCACTTGATGCCATGCTCATTGCTACATATTCTGCCTCAGTGGATGAAATGCTTACAGTACCTTGTTTTTTAGAGCACCAAGATATAAGGCAATTAGAGAAAATAAAGCAATAACCAGTTGTAGACTTCCTATCACTCAGATCTCCCCCCCAGTCAGCATCACAATACCCCAATAGTTTGTCATCATTACATTTATATACAAGCTTATAATTTATTGTATGTTTAATGTATCGCAACACCCTCTTTAAAGCTACTAGTAAAGTTTCATTAGCACGGTCTTGGAATCTACTCAATATTGATACTGCCACACATAGATCAGGTCGAGTTCCCGATGCCGCATACATCAGACATCCAATAATCTGTCTACACAAATTTTCTTGATTTTTATCTGTTTTACTTTCACTTTCCAATATTTTAATATTAAAGTTTTGATCCATAGGTGTACTTATAGGCTTACAATTATACATATTAAATTTCTTTAAGACATTTTCTAGATAGGCTTTTTGACATAATTCTGTTACCCCATTATCTAAATTCTGTTTAACATTAATCCCCAGAAAGTCTGAAACCAACCCCAAATTTTTCATCTTAAATTCCCTACTTAGCATTAACTTAAAGTTACATATTTGGCTCGCCTCAGTTCCAAAAACAAGTAGATCGTCAACATAAATGAGTACATACATTTGTTGTTTATCATCACATTTAGAATAAAGACACGAATCACACTGAGATCTTTTAAAGCCTTCTCTAATCATAACAGAGTTGAATTTTACATTCCAGTATTTTGGAGATTTCTTAAGGCCATACAGAGACCTATTTAACTTAACAATATTTTCCCCATTGTTATATGCCCCTTGAGGTAATTTTAAATACACATCTTCCTCTATATCACCATATAAAAATGCCCCTGTTACATCCATTTGTGAGACTGGTAAATTAAGTTTTGTTGCTACTGCTAAAAATAATCTAAATGTCGACAATTTTGCTACAGGTGCATAAATATCATTGAGATCTAGTATATCATTTTGCTCGAACCCCCGAGCAACTAACCTAGCTTTATATTGCAAATTATTATTATTACTCTTAATCTTAAACACCCATTTACTACTAATAACCTTAGTATTATCAGGTAGCTTACAAACATTCCATGTATTATTTTCCTTGAGAGTTTGTAGTTCTTTTTGTATCGCTTCTTTCCACTTACTAGAGTCTGGGCTACTCATGGCTTCTTCAAATGTCTTAGGCTCACTGTCAGACACCCAAGCATTGTGACATTCATAAAACGCAGTCTGCTTCCTCACACGATTGCCTTGCCGTCTAGTGGTTATTTCATTACCACTTGGTCCACTCGAGTCCCCCCTTTTACTTGGCTCATACACACTTCCCTCACTTTCTGTACCACTACCAGTTTCTTGATAACTGTCCTCTGGAGGGTTTAAACATGTTTCTTCACTTGGCTCTTGTGTTTCACTGGCTTCACTGGCTGATAACTGTACAGGTAGGAGATCATACAAGTTGCTATCAAACTTTTCTACATCACTCTGATTGTTTTCCAGGAAAACAATATCTTTTCTTATTTCAACACTATCACTGCAAGGGAAATATACTCGATATCCCTTTGTTGTTTCTCCATATCCCACCAGGAAACCTTTTTCTCCTTTTGGGTCCCACTTCTTCCTTTGTACTTTTGGTATGTGGACGAAAACAGTAGTACCAAATATTTTTAGGTTATTTATATCATATGTTTTGTTGAACCACAATTCATAGGGAGTTTTTGTTGGAACACTGCTCTTACCAGTTCTATTTATAACATAGGCTGCAGTATTGATGGCTTCTGCCCATAATTTCTTTGGTAGGTTCTTAGCACACAGCATCGTCCGAGCAGCCTCAACCAGTGTTCTGTTTTCCCTTTCTGCATTGCCATTCTGCTCCGGGGTGTAGGGAACAGATGTTTGGTGAATAATACCCTTTACTTGGAACATCTCATGGACCTCTTTGTTAATAAATTCTGTTCCATTATCACTTCTGAATATTTTAATAGTATTTCCTGTTTCATTTTCTACCTGAGCTATAAAGTTTCTTATACACTTCTTAATTTCATCCTTATTTTTCACAAAGTAAACCATCCTGTACTTTGAGTAGTCGTCTTTGAATACAACAAAATATTTGGAACCTCCTACTGATGTCACTTCCATCGGTCCACAGGTATCTGCGTGAATTATTTCACAAGTTCTCGTACTCACATTATCACTCGCAGGATAGGGCAAACGGTGAATTTTACCCTTCAAACAACTTTCACATATCTTAGAATCGAGCTCTTGAAAGCTGACATTGTTTTTCTTCAATATATCCTTTACATATTGTATGTTTTGATGGGCTAACCTTTCATGCCATGACTGCAAGTCTCCGTGAGTAACTTTTGCAGCATTAACTAAGCAATTCGTATAAAAACGACAGTCCAACACATACATATTGCCGCTTCGCTGTGCAACTGCTACAATTTCGTTGCATTTATAAAATTCGCAACTATTACGATTTGTTATCAAAACATAACCTCTGCTCGTGACACGATTGACAGATAAAAGGTTCATTTTCAGTTCAGGAACGTAGAGGACGTTGTCAATGGTCGTGTGAATCCATTCGTTCCCGTTCCATACTTCAAGCGCCACCTGCCCGCATCCTTCGACACTAATCTGAGTTCCATTACCTACAGTCACCAACTTGTTTGTTACGCTCGAATACGATGAAAAAAGTTTATGGTCACAGCACATATGTTCACTTGCACCGGAGTCTACTAGCCACTGGGTTTTATGAAAATTATCGCCGATTGCACTGACTACAACGAATGCATTGTTTTCTTTTTGTTTCTTGAAACGACACTCACTTTTGACATGTCCAACTTTATTACAATAATAACACTTCCGCTCAAATCGACCGTCTTTGTTGTTATTATTTTTATTATGATGATTGTTCGAACTTGTACTTTGATTAGATCTACATTCACTTTGAAAATGTCCCGGTTTATTACATTTGTAGCACTTCACCAATTTTCTGTTGAAGTTTTTCTTAGCAACAAATGCAGTAGAAGATGATTGCGCACTTTCACCGCCGCTTTTCTCCGTTATCCTCTCCTCTTCTATTAACAACCTGGCTACTAAATTATCGTAGGTCTGCTTATCGTCAGGCGCAGATTCCCAGGCTGATACAAAATGTTTGTATTGATCTGGTAACGACATCAAAACTTTCGTTATTACGAACTTATCCGATATAGTTTCACCGAGCTGTTTCAATTGATTCTGCATTTCCTGTATCTTTGATAGAAAAGTAGACATCTCTGCCCCTTCTTCGTATTTAAACTGAAAGAATCTTTGCTGCACAATATGAATGCTCGTCTCTGATTTTTGTTCATAGACACTTAGTAATTTTCGCCACATCTCAGTCGAGGTTTCACATGATAAAATATGTAGCATCACATTTTCTGACATTCTTGTAACCAGCAAGGTCTGGGCTTTTGCATCGCAAGTTTCCCATCGAGTACGGTCGGCATCATTTTCAGGTTTTATCTTAGTGCCGTTTACTATGTCATACAAGCCCTGGCCTCGCAGCAAAACCATAGTCTGGAACCGCCATATATTCCAATTCTTCGCACCTTCCAATTTTATTGCTCCCTGTCCGTGTAATAACGAATCCATTGTATTTTCTTGATTCTACTTCTTGCCTCGTTCCAACCAGGAACAAGTAATTTCTTTCCCGGCAAAATTCTAACCTCCAAGCACACGACACAACGACGCCGCACGTGCCTTATTTTTCACGTTGATACTTTTTGCCAGTAATGACTTCTTCCGTATACTTTTATCCAATCTGATTACGAGTCTGGGCCCATAACCTGAAGGATGTTTAATTAAAAGTGATACGCAATAATAATGAAGTACTTTAATATTTAAGTTGACTGAGACACTTTTACACATTACACGTATTATTCGCCATATTGTAAGAGGAGAGAGACATCATATTTTCGTCTCATCTATTACATTGTCTAAACGTTCCATTCCGTTCAACATGGCGCAACTTTTAAGCTTCCTCTGATGTGCTCATTCCTTACTTAATCCATGGCTGAATACTTTATAACAATTTACAAATTGTACATTTCCGTAGACGAACGGAATCGCCAACCGCAACAGCAATGCCTCCTAAAAGCCATGACACACCGCAGCGGCACGGCTGGTTTCTATGCAACGGTATAAAACTCTTCAGTAGATGGCGACACTGCGCTTGTTGCCGTGTTCATCGTGCTGACGCAGTCTACGGTTGCCGTTGCCTTAACATATCGAGTTTCTCTTGCCATCTTTATTTACCAGCCAATGCTACTCCATAGATAAAAGCAATCAATTTTCCATAAGTAAAACCATCTTCCCCAGGTAAAACTCTACAACAACTTAGCTCACTGCCAACTCCAGCACGATGAGTATGAAGCTACAATACAGCTCTGTGAGAAGGCTCTCAAGTTTGACCCCGTCAACGTTAAGGCTCTATACAGGTGAGTTCGTATATAGAGTATTATCATCAGCGTCATCAGCCACAAAATTCCACTGCTGGACATAGGCCTCCTAAGTCGCACGCCACTCAACTCGATTCTCGGCCACTCTCATCCAGTTGATACCAGCCACCCTGCGAAGATCGTCGCTTCACCGAGCCTGAGGCCGTCCCACCTTACGCTTGCCGATTCGCCCTCCACTCAAGAACACTTCTATCCCAAACGCCATCGGTTCTACGGCTAATATTGCCGGCCCATTGCCACTTCAGCTTACTTATTCTGTGAGCTATGTCGACAACCTTGGTTCCCTGTCGGATCACCTCGTTCTGAAGTCGATCCCTCAGAGAAACTCCAAGCATATCGCGTTCCATAGCTCACTGAGCGACCTTGAACTTATAAAACAACCGTAACGTGAGTGTCCACGTTTCGGCCCCGTAGGTCATAACAGGCAGGGCGCACTGATTGAAGACCTTAGTCTTTAGGCTCTGCGGAAAATAGAGTATTAAGTTGTAACAAAAGATCGAGCCACTCTAAAGGTGGCGATTGGCTCGTAACACTTACGTGTAATGTATGGCCAATTTCTTTGCGTGTTACATTACAAGTCAATACAGCTAAAGGTGTTGTCAGGAGCGCACGTAACATTTTAATGTGTTTTTTTCCTTAACCCCTGCTTCCGCCATTTTCATTAAGGACGGAGTACGCTTACGCTGGCACTGAGGGCCTAAAGCGAGCATTCGCCGTGTTTAAACAAGGTGAAAACGGACTCTTCACGAAGCCGTCAACCAAGCACTCTGTACATCAAACTAAGTATCCCTACGCAAAAATTATTGCTAGGAAACAATTGCTGGGAACTATTTTTGGTAATGAAAAATAACGTTTTACGGTAAAAGTCAATTTAACGCACTCAAACATTGTGCTGATTGCATTGAATAGTAAACGTGTTATGGAGGTATTTAAAGTAAAGTTATAACCTTAAAAACTAGTATTAAAAAATATATATGTGCAAAAGTTGAAACATTGACTTCCATTATCTCCGTATCTAGAGGGTTCCCAGGTATGCTCCAGAACAAAAAAAATATCGCAATGACAGGGACACCAAGTGCCTTTCGGCTTTGTTTCGCAGTTTCGCTGTATTGTACCAAGATTGCCTCGAATGAAACATTACAGGCACTTGTCACCATAAACCGATCAATTAGCACAAAGCTCGACGATTTGTCACAACTTCATTTTGCACGTTTAGAGCCAATCTGTAACATTTCATTTAGCAAAGGCACGACGCGGGCTTCTGCTTGTAAGCTGTTGGTCCCGGATGTTATGTGTAGATCTTTCACTGTCATTACAGCGGCCCGAAAGCCTGACAACCAAGTCCTACCAAGGGGTATAGTATTATCCCAGTGACTGAGTTTAGGAGGTCAGACAGGTCAGGCAGGAAGCCAACATAGCTGGAAAAGGCTACGCAGATGATGATGACTCGTATCGGAGCATTTGTAAAAACGTTACATTGCACGGAAAGAAAAACTTCTCAAGTGTGTATTCTCGTTACAGGAAATGCTCAGCTCACTCAGGTCTCCACATGTATGAGGAAGCCTGGACGGATATACAGGATGCACTGAAGATAGAACCCAACGACAAGGCTGCTCAGTTAAAGGCAAACTCCTTGAAACCGAAGATTGAGAAGATAAATAAAGATTATACAACGGTTATCAAGAAGATGTTTGGTTAACTTGTTTAAATTTAGTTTTTTTTCTTAGTGGCCAATGTTTGGTAAGAGAAGTTGGGTTTACCCAGGCTGTATTTTGTTTCTTGTGCTGGGTGACACTCTTCGATCATATTCTACCATAATCATTTATAGGGTAGGTCACAATGATAGTTGTGGTCGGTACAGTTGACAGCATTTCGTGGGAACAAAACCAGTATCCGCTGGCCTCTCATTCTATTTATTGAAATTCATTATACACTAGGCCGGCTCAAGGACAAAGTGTCACCACGGACGTGCGGTCTACTGTACAGAATTACAATACACTTTCATTCCATTTTTGTCGAAAATTGACCCGTTGAAAGTATGGTAAGCCTGTTGCTTTAGGAGCTAATAATTGGTTAGCAAGGCAGCAGCATTACAAACGCAACATGACATTGTTGTATGCGCGGCTGTTTGTTTGCCGCAGCTTAGAGACCAGCGCAGACCAGGGACGGCAGCGCAGAGCATTTTACCTTTACCCAACGTAAATTCATACGTAGCTAAGGGTAATAAAATACATATTCCAATGTTCAATGCCGCGAAGGCAAATCCCCTTTGATGCCTTGATAGCAATGAATTTATACGTTGGCTAAAGATAAAATGCTCTGCCCTCCCGGCCCCGGTCTGGGCTGGCCTTTAGTTTAGCGCAGACCATCGGAGTGGCAAAGAACTAAGCGACATACTCTATAATAATTGAAACCGAACTTTATTTCTTCGGGTTTATGAATGAAATTCTTACCTGCATGAAATGGAAATACCAAGACCCTCAATGACAATTGAATCTCAATTTTATTTGGTCTTGCTTATAGTTTCAAAATGAAATCGAAATAGCAAGATATAAGATTGTCGGAGCCAACATCAACTAACGATGGTGTACGTTAACCTTTAAGCGATAAATCTCGATTGAATTGGATTGGAAATGGCAGCACGTGGCAGCTCCAATTGTAGCATTTAACTCTTGTGTGAGCGAGAGGAAAATATCATTCTGTATGCTGTATTCAGCAGTAAATATGGTGCATCGAGTATTAGGAAAAGCTCGTCTCTGTAGACCTGACCCTGCGAAGAAATACAGTCGTGATGGTATGATGTTCGCCTGAGCGTCGTCCTTGTCACTCTAGCTTGCCTGTCCCTTTCTAAAGCCCGATGTATCATATTTACACCCGGGTACTGTATTGTGGTTGTACGCAAGGTGACCAATCAAGCTATACATAACCTGTATAAGCTGATCTCTCATTGTACACGATGCTTAAAGGGGAGCTTGATGTGTCGCCGTGTGTACAGTTATTTTGCCTCTGATTGTGCCTCACAAATACAAAATAATCTTAATTTTCAGTGGCATAACGTTGCTGTTGTGTTGCAATCACTGTCAAGTCTGTCCAAAATCATAGTGAACTCTATTTTTTATTTGAATAACGTTGTAATTCGGTTGATGCTATCAGAGGTAAAATAATTATGTAGAGACTGTATCAATTTTATGAGTTGAACGGTTGAACAGGGATGTAAGATAAGTGTAGCTCAAAGAAAATGGTTGCATGAAGGTACAGTTAGGTTAGGTATGGAGATAAGGACGGTAAAACGTGGCCAAATTAAATGGAAACGACTCTGTGTCGGTAACTTAACGCTGACCAAACCAAAAATATTGCTGTCTTAAACTTCTACGAGTATGTAAGATATTCCAGAAAATCTATGTGATAAAAATCTTTATCTGAAACTAACTTATGTCTGCGGCTTCGCCCGTTCCGTTCGGTACGTCCCACGGCACCGTACTACTCAGTTCAGTAGTTTGTGCGTGATAGAGTTACAAACATCCATCCATCCTCACAAACTTTACCAAAACAGAACACACCTTTTTTTAGAAGCATTAATTTTTTTTTAAATAAAATACCTATGTTGAAAATCTGACCCCTGATGGGGTTGATAGTTTGTATGAAAATTCACCATTTAAGAGCGTGTCTTTATTTTTCGATATGACTTAACCCTTTTTTAATGAAACTTCATACCCATTACTAGGATACATATGTAGGTCTAAAAAGTTAGTAGAAAAAAATTGCGAAATGTCTTATTTAAAAAAAGATAATTGGAAATTTCTGTTTCTATGGAAAGTTTAAAATCGGTCTAGTTTAACTGTAACACAATTTTGTGGAAAAAAAAATCTACTAACTTTTTAGACCTATGTATCCTGCTTATGGGTATGATGTTTCATTAAAATCGGTTCAGTCATATCAAAAAATAAGGACTTCAAAATTTGTATGAAATGCCGTACGGCGTACACGCTCTTAACTGTAAGAAAGATAACAGCAATAAAGGCTATTTCATTTATTTATTTCATGAAAATTCGCCATTTTTGCCAATAAGAAATCCCATCCATTTCATGAATATTTCATCAAGTTGGGCAACTAAACCTCGACAGTCTCTTTCACTCTCTGCCCGGCAAAAAGAGACAGCAATACTTTTAGTTAATCTATGTGTAACAGAAATATCGCCATTTTTAGATTAATTATTATACACATAATCAAATTGTCGTGTCACTATTACTATACCAATTGGGAGACGTCCTATTTAATATTCTTCCTTCTCAACGTTTTCCAGAAATAAAAATATGCATTTATAGATTAAAATAATATTACCAGTCACCCTACGGTGATGACTATCTGTCTATTTTTGAGATATCTTTAACTGTAAGATTGAAATCGTACTATATGTATCTATTGTAAATACCTCAGTCAAATATATTCTCATACGTAGCAAAAGGTACTGTTTTTTGTTCACTAGCGACCCGTCTTTACATCACACGATTTTTACGACTTGAAATATGGAGATATTATAGGTAAATTAAATAATGTATTTTACATAAATTGAAACCTCGGAATAAATTCCGTAAATGTTGGTAACCCAGTGGTTACTACCCCGGATTCGAACCCAGGAAGGCGTGCATTTTACTTATTTGCTTTATTAGGTGCCGCTGTTTAAGAGCTGAAAGTAAAAATCGTGAAGAAATCACGATTTCAAAGGTCCAAAATTGGAAAAAACATTTGTGTGACCGCCATTTCACTACCAAAGTATAATATACTCGCAGTTGCAACGATGACACCTGCTGCCTGAGTCAGCAGTGAGAACATTAAAAGCTGGTGATGTTGTAGCCAACTACAATTTACAAAGATAGTGCATGAGGTTATAAAATACGTATTTATAAAGAAACACAAATATAATGAGCGTGTGAGTCAGCGTGACGACCGGTCGCGCGGAACGGAAGCTGATTCCTTGTACACAATGTTTTCAATGCAACTTCCTATCAAATACCTAAGTAATATAATGATTAAACTCCTTTATTTAATGTAGTTACTTCTACGTTTCTTTTGGAATTACTTACTCCGGGGTTCTCCGGAATTTGGGATCCTAAACTTAGGGGGCGTCCATTAATTACGTGAGGTGTTTGGGAGGGGGGGGGGGGGCGTCGAGCCGAATCTCACCCAATCTCACGCGGGAGAGACGCCAGGGGGAGCCTCGCCAAATATAATTAAATATTATTATCTCCTTTATTTATTTTTCCAATTTATTGATAACATTTTAAATATTAAGTACTATATTATAAAATTTAAAAAAAAACATTAAAAAATAGTAGCCCACCGGTATCGGTAACAGGGTCCAACCTACCGGCGGTCAGGGCTCCAGACAGAAGAACCTCCTAACAATACGAGCCGTGTCCAGGAGGACCGCTTTCTGAATCAAGCCCTTGATCCAGCTGCCTAACGAGAGCGTCCTCAGGTATTGGTCGAGGCTCTTGGCAATTAAGCCATTGGCTGAAACGACTATCGGCACAACGATCGCCGAGTCCACTTCCCACATGTCGACAATCTCGCGAACCAAGTCAAGATACTTGATTTGCTTATCTTTCTCGGCTTTCACGAGGTTCCCGTCATGCGGGACCGTTATGTCAACAATAATTGCGCGCCGCTCTCATCGATCCACCACCACTATTCGAGAACGGGGTCGGGCACATACCTATAGTACAGCACTTCCGATTCCACAAGGATGTATTTTAGAGTAAGTTACTGATGGATAATCCTGGCTACAAGGTTGTGTCTATGCAAGTACTCTCCGTGAGCTAGACGAGAACATTCGGAGATAATGTGACGAAATGATTCGCCGTAGTTATTCGTCATCATAACTTCATCCATAATTGCATAAACAAAACCTTCGGTTTTTCTGAAGAGGTCGCCGGAACGTAGCCAGGCTACGGACGCTTATAGGTCTACATCGGGCCCATGCAGGGCCCGGAAAAAGCATTATAAAAAAAAATATTTATAATTAATTTAACGGTCTAAAATTGCGTGTCAACTAGGTTTAAGTAAACATGTTTCTCCACCAAAATCTGGGTAAATACTACACAATAATAGTTAAAAATAAATATTCAATGAAAATAATTAAGCAAATTATGTTGTTTTTTTTTATAAATCCAACGCAATCAAGCACAGATTAACGTATTTTACGTATTTACACTAAATTACGCATTTTGATAAATCTCACGAAAGATTAGTGGGGGTCGAGGGGTTCCAGTCAAATCCCACGACATCTGACCAGGGGAGGGGGGACAAAATTCGCCAAAATTGCCTCACGTAATTAATGGACGCCCCCTTAGTTAACATTTTCACAAGTTTATTTGGATGAATGACGTACCTACATATCTCAGTAGTCATAAGTTTTCTACATTACCTTACAGGTCTTTTTTCAATTTAATTTGAAAATAATGTATTTAATAAATGTAAGTTTTGCAATGGACAAGTAGACATGAGACCGATGATGGAACCCCATACCTAAAATGTTAAAATAGAGCTCATATTAAATCTATTTAAGGTCTGAATTAAAATATCCTGTTGACATGGAATGGACCACCAAATGGTTTGGTTGCTACGTGTATAAAACCTAAGGGAAAACTACATAATATTATCCCAAAGGTGTTTATCTGTTGATACTCCTATAGTAAGTAATTTACGTAGCTAACATACCATAATCAAGTATAATGTGACTCATCGCAGGCACTAAAATTATTATCAAATAACCATAGATATGAGCAACAAAACAACCGTAGTTTTTTTTTTTTTTGGGTCTTCTACTCTATCAATTGTTAATCTTTGAACTATTTAGTTGGCGTTGTAAAAGACGAATTCGTTTTTAAGAAACTTTCTTATTTTCTCGTTGCTTACATATGTATAAAATCAGAGGGTTCTGTGGACAATTGACTTATAATTCCTCAATTTTATTTATAGCATATAATGGTCGAAGGACCACATCTGTCCAGTTCCTACATAGTTAACTTTGGAGATTTTCCAAACAGTAAAGTATTTTCGTCCCGCTTCAAAATCACCATGATGACGAAACAATGCCTACTGTGATATTTTTCGAAGATGTTTTTCTGTGGCTCCAATGTTAATTTAAATTTTAAATGATGATTGCTAAAACAAAACAACGTAGCACGTATAAATATGTAGAAATGTTTTGTAAACATAAACAACAGTGTTGTCAGAAACGTATCTTATGCTACGCACTTCACTAATCTAGGTCATTATCCCGACCATGGCTACTACCCAACTACTTGGCCACAGATCCACAGGGAATACGTAACAAAGTGAATGTGAACAAACAAGTCCCTGAGGTCAAGTCTACCTCTAGCAGCTGTTGTCAGTAAAACAAAACCCTACCTATGTAACAAAGAAACAAAAGCACACGGAAATCGAACCCGCATCTACCACGGAAGGCGTGCTGCCCTATTTACAGTCCTGAGCCCTTCAAAACGCTGCGAAAGCGTCAAAAAATCGTACAAATAAAGACACGCCCTTGACACAGCAGCCCAACAAAATCTCGTCTGCCTCGCCGCCTCGTATGACATCACACTACGAATGGCCGTCTATGACATCATACTGCCCGACAACATACAAGTTAACGCAGAAAACCCACAATCAAAGCTAAGTGGAAAATACGGTCGACTCTATGTTCAAAACCGTCTGCGATTTATTTAAGCCGTGTTAGGGCTGCTACATCCGGGCATGATAATGTATGTGATGTGATAATAATAGGTATGTATAAACGTTCGGGAAACAGTCGTTCGGCTTATTTCGAATTGCGCCGAAAACCGACTCAAACATGATTTAGCGATCAAAGTTTCTGAATTGAGATTTCCGTTCGGTAAAGGTAACCGATTATGTGAAATGAACGCATCAGGCCGGCTTTGCTATTCAGCAAACACTGGACCATCAAATGTGAAGGAAAACCCTCACATATGTAGCACTAACATATCACAAGTTGCGTGAATCAAACCTTCTGCAGATGCTTTCCAATGCCCTCACCTACGCAATAATGTCTGCCAGTAGTTTACAAGCCGCTGGCGAACGCGGTCTACAATCTTATATACCGCGTAGTTTGTGTTTTTGCACCGTACTTCCGCTTACGGAATTGTCTAGAGAGAAAATTTCTCCACAAAGTTACATTTTTATCGTGTTAAAAGTTAATTTGAATTGAAAAAAGTGTTGTTAAAAGGTATTTATAGTGCATTATGTCATGTATTTCATACAGGTTTATGTAAACAGAGCGGTCAAGTTGATTGGGAGGCTAGTGGGTTATGTTGCTACAGGTTTTGTGTTACTCGCGCTTGCTTTACAAGTGGGTGAGCAGAGTTAGGGGCGTAAATAAAGTCAGGTGTTGATGTTTATTCAACAGAGTTGTTATCAGAAGTGATATGAAATGATTTTATCGAATAAATGGTTGAAATTTTCAACATTCCTTTCAACAAAACATTTCTTTGTTAAGGTTTATGCGGTGACAGTTTTTTTTTAACTTCCAAATGAGTATAACGATGGGAACCAATCAAAAACGTCTAACAAATGATAGAATTATGATGCACAAATAATGACCGATTGTTAGCAAATTGATGTGCGTTTTCACAAAAAACCAGATATTTGCAAGGAAGTCCGGACTCCTTGCAAATATCTGGTTTTTTGCCAGGCCTTCTCATTCGAAATTGTATACCTACCATATTTTCTTACTATGGCCGTGCTATGGCCGTATCGTATGTTGAATAGGTATCTACTAAAGAGTAGAATACTTATAAGTACCTAAAGGAAGAAGTATCTATGAAATAGTAGCTGTTGGCAACTTCTTAGCGTTTATTGATTGATTAACACAATGAATGCCATAAAAATTCCACTCGCTTCCATTCCTTTTTATTATAGCTGCGCTGGCGAATTGTTGTAGGTTGGTTTTCGATGCGAGTACTCGAGAATTTAAGAATCTGGAAAAGCCGCAGATACAGGGAGGGACAGTCAGTCAGGGGTTCGTCTTAGGGGCGGCAACTAAAGTGTATATTTAAGCTGTCTTTCACCACTAAGTATTTCCTATCCACAACAATAAAGGTCAATTTTTTTTTATAACCTAACCTGATCTGTCCAACTCCTGGGCAAAGGCTTCCTCATTCGTTCCACTTCTGTCATGACATGATGTACTTCTTCTATGCAATTGAAGAGGAAGCAATCCAGTAACAATTTATTGTTCTTTATTAGCTATTTTTGCTACTAGAGTTGGTAACTAATTCTAAATGCTGGCATGATCATACATTTTAATGATTCCATTGTATTTAAATACTTACTTTTAATATAAAACAAGAATTTTACATCATTGTGTAGACGCGTAGTCGACTTCACTGGAATGATCCAAAAACATTACTTTTACTATTGACTGATGCTAATCAGTGAAGTATTATCATAAACATCCTTGCCATTTGGCATTTTTGAAACTAAGTGGGGCACATAGGTACTGCAATGTAATACAAAAATAGAAGTACCTACCTAGGTAACGTTTTACGTTTCTCAAATTCGTAGAGGCATGGGGAACCCACATGACTCATTCGTCAGCTGTTTATGACAGTAGATATACGTATTAGTAAAAATGCAATATACAATAAGCTCATTGAATACCTACGTGCCTTGAATACATAATGTTACGTTCCGTCCGTAAGTTATTAGTAATTATTACAAAGGTGAACTACGAAGTTAAGCAATGTCACAAAGCTCAAAAAAAGATACCGTTGCCCGTTTTTTTTAATGAAAATAGAATAGATTTCAAATTGTTTTCTATGGGAAACTAAGTATATTTTTTTCATTAACTACAACAGACTATACATATGACCCTATGCATGCATTTGCAATGTAATTTTTTTTTTTATTAAAATTGAAACCAAGATTTGTTCGATTGTGATGGCGGGCAAAATAATCCGGACTCTTAGCCAACATTGCCTACGTCGATTTTTCACGCAAATCTAGCTCATAAAAATACATAAAAATAACCACGACTACAATATAAGCAATCTTACTAGGTTTTAAAATATTGTTTGTAGTGTAAACATTTTCGTAATAAAAATAGTGGGCAATTTTACCTAGTGCTCTTTTCCACAGAAGGCACAGCAAAAATTTTTTTTTTTTTTATCCCGATTCTAAGTACAAGGTTGTGGTATTTCCGATGTCCACGGGAAAAAGCTGGTTAATTTTATTGGAGTAGGAACCCGAATGTTACAATTCTGCTTGCTTCATAGTAGAAAAACAGCATTTTTTAGCTTGACAGCGACGATGGCGTGCCTTGCGATGAGATCATGACACAAATTTAGGTACTTTACTGATTCTTAGTTATGTACACGCCACATAGTTATTATCCATAGTTCATTAAAATTTACTTCAAAAATGGTTATCATCGACTGTTTGTCCTTTTTAGGGTAACATCATAGTAGCCCACCTCATTACCTAATTATAATAAATAATTAATAAATTAAAACTTCCATGCAGAATTGGCAAACGGTCCATAAAATTGATTCCTCCTCCTCGAGCGTAGTTACTGAACCAATCCGTATAAAACGTGGAATCGTTCAAGGAGATGCGCTAAGTCCGCTGTGGTTTTGCATGGCACTCAATCCACTCTCACAGTTATTAGATAAAAACAGGCGGAACATTCACACTAGCAACCAATGACACACATTACACACTAACACACCTTATGTAAAAGGATGACATAAAATTATACTCCGCTGACAAAAACACACTTCTCAAGCTAGCTGAAAATTCAATTTTCAGTTGCAATTTTCTAATGATATCTGTATGTCATTTGGAGTAGATTAGTACAAAATTATGTCTGTTGTAAAAGGAAAAATCCAAAATAACAGTTACACACTCGGGTCAGGTGAATCGATCTTTCTTCTTTATCGTGTGGTTAGTGCCTAACCTGGTGTCAGAGTTTTTATGCCGCCCATGGGCCTCTGACGGCATGTAAACCCATTACATGCCGTCGAGAAATATCTCTCAGGCATGCTGGTTTCCTCACGATGTTTTCCTAGGTGAATCGATGGAGCCAATGGATGAACAAAGCACATATAAATACCTAGGATTTAACCAGTCCAGACAGATACAACATAAAATGATAAAACAAGAACTGCTCAAAAAGTTCTCACACCGCCTTAACCTCATCTTGAAAACAAGCCTTAACTCTAAAAACACTGTCAAAGCCATCAATACATTCGCAATAGCTATCCTCACATACTCTTTTGGTATACTACGCTGTTCAAAAACGGATATCAGAAAATTACAACGCACTATAAATACATCGCTTACAAAACACAGAAAACATCATCCAAACTCAAGCATACAGCGACTCACCCTACCACGTCAAGAAGGTGGAAGAGGACTGATAGAAATACACAATTTACACAACAAACAGATACTTTCACTCAGAACATACTTCCATAACAAATCAGAAAATTCATCACTACACAAACATGTTACGGAAAATGATACGAAACTTACGCCACTCAACCTACACTACAAGAACACTAAAATTAATGAACAACTCATAAACACACAAGATAAAATTGCCGCATGGTCAGCCAAAACCCTTCACGGAAGACACCGAGCCCACCTGAGCCAGCCACACGTCGACAAAGCTTGGTCGAACGAATGGCTCAAACGAGGCGAACTGTTCCGCGAGACGGAAGGATTTATGCTGGCGATACAAGACCAAATAATAGCGACACGTTACATTACAGGAAATACTCTCCTCTGAGACCATTTAACATATTACAGGAGCTTGTAAATCACTTGCACAGACTGACTACAAGCACCGACATGACCAAGTTGCCGCTATTATACACCAACAATAAGTATTTAAGTATAAACTCAATAAATGAGATGAAACTATAATAAAAATGTAAACCCGAACTAATACTAGAAAGTAGGAACCAGAAAATCTATTGGGATGGGACGATAATAACAGACAAAACTATACATTTCAATAAGCCAGATATAACTAACTCATGTTTTTACAAAATAAATATATCTATATGTCTATATCTATAACTCTTCACGACAAAGCCAGTAAAACAGTTTACTAGATAGATATAGCTATCCCAAATTCACACAACATCTGAATAGCTTGGTAAATATCAAGACCTCGCCATTGAAATAAAAACCCAGTGGGAAGCACAAATCGTCCACATCGTCCCTATAGGGCTCTCTTCCACTGGTATCGTACCGAAATCTCTTATGCAAAGCCTTACCACCTTACACATGCCTCCCCACACACTTCAGCTGCTGCAAAAAGCCACAATTCTTAACACCTGACGCATCACCCGGAAATTCCTTACTTCTTCTAAAATAACATCCACATTTTCCATTTAAACTCCCTCCTATATTTTGAGAGCTAAAATTAGCAAACACATTGACGACAATTCTATCATGTCCGCTTCTCAAAATGGATGTAGGAATGGGTCCCGCGGTACTAAGGAGCTGATTGATATGGCCATTAGCCAACAGGTTCGCCGTTCCCGAAAGGATCTGTCGACATGTTGGATAGACTATAAGAAGGCCTATGACTCGGTGTCACATACATGGCTCATGAGGGTGCTAGAGTTGTATAAAGTTGATGCAACTCTGCGCACCTTCCTGATGTCGAGTATGGGGCAATGAAGGACAGCCCTTCGCTATCCAGGATGTTGGCAAATCCAGAGAAATAGCGAGCCGATAAGGATAGAGTGAGGTATATTTCAGGGCGATAGTTTGAGTCCACTTTGGTTCTGCTTAGCCTTGAATACTCTTAGCACGCTGCTGGAGGATTCAGGTCTAGTCTATCGGTTGAGGAGCGGTGGTCAGATTATATCTCACCTCCTGACCCTGACTCTCGGATGACCTGAAACTCTTTGCACCCAACGATTTGCAACTGATGGAGTTACTGAAGGTAACTGAAACTTTTAGTAGTGCCATCAGGATGGAATTTTTGAGGACAAATGTGCGGTCATGCATGTAAAGCGAGGGGAGATTGTGGGATCTGTGGGAACTCAGCTCTCGGATTCCATAAATCTTAGATCCCTCTCAGCAACCGAAACCTACAAGTATTTGGGTATGTCGGAAGCGCTGGGCATCAATGTAGCTCACCTGAAGCAATCGTTGAAAGAGCGCTTCTTTGGCCGCCTTTTTTTTTTTTTTTTTTTCGGATGGGAAATCATCAAATGACTTCTCCCGCTCTGGGCTGAGCGGGAGTGCGTCTCCCGCGGCGGCTGGGACGTGAGGAGGAACGCTCTCTCTCACGTTCCGCCTCCTCCTTTGCTAGCATGACTGCTTCGCAAAAGGAGGTGACGGCTTCCCATTCCGTCTCGCTCCGGTTCTTTGGCCGCCTGAGAAAAGTATTTAATAGTCTTTTATCAGGCGGAAATAAGGTGCGTGCCTTCAACGGTTGGGTCATGCCAACAGACCTAGACGCCCTGGATAGGAAGGTCCGTACATTGTTGACGGCATATCGAATGCATCACCCACGATCTTCTGTTATGAGACTGTATATCCCGCGGAGGTCGAGGCTTTTTAAACGCTAAGACTCTCCACAATCGCGAGATATGCAGTCTCAGGGATTTTTTTCCTAAAAACCGACATATGGGGATGCATCGGGATGTGGTCGCGGTGGACAAGGGCCTCACCCCACTCTTCTTGGCTAAAGAGAACTGACGCAAACCTGTAGTACTTGACACTAACGACCGCAGGGAGCTATGGCAGCGTAAGGAGCTCCACGGACACTTTTTCCGGGCCCTGCATGGGCCCGATGTAGTCAGCGTCCATAGTCTGGCTACGTTTTGGGGACCTCTTCGGAGAAACCGAAGGTTTTGTCTGTGCAATTATGGATGAAGTTATGATGACTAATAACTACCGGAGATTTATTGTGAAAAACGGTACAGTTGACATATATGTCGGGAATGCCACCGTCCGGGCGAATCAATTCGTCAAATTATCTCCGGGTGTTCTCGTCCAGCTAACGGAGAGTACTTGCATAGACACTCACACAACCCTGTGGCCAGGATTATCCATCAGCAACTTGCTCTAAAATACATCCTTGTGGAAACGAAATATAGGTATGTGCCCGACCCAGTTCTCGAAAATGGCAATATCACACTGTACAGGGATCAATCCATCATCACTGACAGGACTATTGTGGCCAACAAGCCTGATATAGTGGTGGTGGATCGATCAGAGCGGCGCGCAATGATTGTTGATCTAAATGTTTCCATACCTAAAATTTTAAAATAGAGCAGCCCATATCCAATCTATTTACGGGCTGATTTAAAATATCCTGTTGACATGGACTGTGGTCTACTAACAAATGTGGCGTGAGCTTGACGTGCCGACTAGTTCTCACTTATCCCGGGCAACGAGTGCACGTACCCTTAAAGTAATTCATCTACTTATTGATAATTTGGTGGTTTTATTCTAAACCCTAACTAATGTTTCTAGAGAGCCTAGAGTCTATTATTATTGCGAAATTCAGTAATCGTGATTTGTTTCCATAGCAATGTTTATTTCATAAATATTTCATTAATCATTTTAAAAGAGTAAGGATGGAGTTTCTTCCCCATTCTTCTCTACACAAACAACCTTAGCGAATGGAAAAATAAAATGAACTCATTTCTTAAAGTCCAAATTGAAATAAACGTTTTCATATAAAAAGGAAGAGATGTGACAAACTTACTAATAAACGTAGTAAATGAGCTCTAACTTTTCGCTTATCCCGGATAGCGAGTACACGTAGCCTTGGAATAATTCATCTACTTCCTGATAATTTGGTGGTTGTTTCTAAACCCTAACTAGTGTTTTTAGTGAAAATTTCTTTTCGGATATTCCCGTATCGACTACTAAATCGCTAAACTCGTCACCTGCTGCTGCAGAGTCATATTTTTGCGATTTGTCCAAGGCTTTCGATTGCGTTCTTCATGAAACTTTAATCAGGAAACTCCGCCACTACGGGATCCGGAATAGTACTCTGGATCTTCTTACATCATATTTGAGTGATAGGATTCAAAGAGTGGATGTTAACGGGAAAAGATCCCCCGGATCCGTAGTAAGAATGGGAGTACCCCAGGGCTCAATTCTTGGCCCATTTTTGTTTCTAATTTATATAAATGACTTGCCTTACCTCATAAAAGATAATCACGACATAGTATTGTTTGCAGACGACACTTCTCTTTTATTTAAACTCAAACGTCAGCAGCTAGTTACTGACGATGTTAATAGTGCCCTGGTAAAAGTCGTTAATTGGTTTAATATTAATAATCTATTCTTAAATGAGAAAAAAACGAAATATATTAGGTTTACGATACCTCATGTAAGACAAGTGGAAACTAGTGTACTAATCAAGGATGAAGAGTTGAAACCGGAAGATAACACAGTGTTCTTAGGTATAACTTTGGATGCCAAACTTCAGTGGGGCCCCCACATAGATAAATTATCAAAATAGCTTAGCTCTGCAGCATACGCCGTTAGAAAAATTCGTGATTTTGCTGATTTAGAGACAGCTCGTTTGGTTTATTTTAGTTATTTCCACAGTGTGATGTCGTACGGTATTCTCTTGTGGGGCAGTGCCGCCGATATTCAAACAATTTTTATCTTGCAAAAAAGGGCAATTCGTTCCATGTATAAATTAAGTCCCAGATACTCCCTCAGAGAAAAATTTAAATAAATTAATATACTTACTGTCCCCTCTCAGTTTATTTATGAAAACCTTTTATATGAGCATAAAAATATTAATTTGTTTAAAAAAAAAATTATGAGATATCCACAATATAAATACGAGGAACAAACACAAATTTGTTGTTCCTGCAACGAGGCTCAAAAAAATAGGGGGTACGTTTAGATGCCAATGTATACGTTTTTATAATAAACTTCCGAGCCATATTCAAGCACTGTGCCTAAATAAATTCAAATCGTTTATAAAACGGAAACTATGCCTAAAAGCTTATAACCTTTGAACTATAACGTTAATCACTATCTCGAAGATAAAAAGGCTTGGGATTAAGCTGCTCCAATTAAATTGAATTTGCTCAATGAATGTCGATATTTCAAGTTCGTCATTTGTTTATTGTTTATTCCTTTCTTTTATACACTTTGACATTTAATGATTTGACATGAATATTTACTTTTTTTTCTTATTTTTTTTTTTTATTATGTGTGACATGATTTCTATGAACATTTATTTTGTAAGTATTATTAATTTTATTTGATTAGTGTGAATGTGAGGACAATGCGGGTAATTTCCATGTTTTTTGTTTGTTGTTACTATTGTCTGGCAGTTTTAGTACTATAAGCGACCTACACAAATGTCCTTTCTTTGGTATTGTTCGTCGTTTCGTTGAGCTCCTTGAGTTATGAGTCGAGCTACACGATAACTGACAAATGCTTGCACTGGCTGGACAGGTACTCCCACTCAAATCTGTGTGGTTGCTTTTACAAAAGACCATTTCAGACACTCACCTGCATAGTCCTCATGTGCGATTATCAAGATTATGTCTGGACCTTAAAAGAGACTATGACCTCTGAGTTTGTTTTGGCTGTTTCTTATCAGAGTAGTCAGATACGAAACACCGGCCCCATCTAGTTTTAAAAAAGAAGACGTGTAAAAGTGTTTGTAAAAACCTATTTGCAAAATAAACACCATTTATCATTTAGTAAACAACTTGTTTGGTTGCTACGAGTATAAAACCTAAGTGTATCCCAAAGGTGTGTTTTACTGTTGATACTCCTATACGTAGATACTAAGTAATTTAGGTAGCTAACATACATAACGTACCTAATCAAGTTGGCATTGAATGTGTGTCATAGCATGAAACGGCAATATTGAGACTTTGTTTTTTTTTTTTTTTAAATATAGCTAGCAGAGTACCATACCAATCGATCGATCGTCGATCGATGCCATCGATCAATGGTAGAATGGATTAGTCGATGTCGATCGATAGCTTCTACTGCACCAATCGATCGACTATCGATCGAAGCCATCGATCTATCGATCTATCGGCCGACGTTAGTACCTAAAACTGTCGATCGACGTCGACTAATCCATATTAGTCGAGTAATCCATATTAGTCGACGTCGATCGACAGTTTTAGGCAGGGCTTGAAATACCGTTAAAAATATGGTATCGTTACAGCCTTTTGATGCAGATATCGTTAAATAATAAATAACGTTATAATATTTAACGTTATATCTGGCACATTTTATCGTTAAAAATACGTAACGTTAAAACCTATGCTATCGAAAATTTTATCGTTATGAGTTAATTTTGTTACTGTCGCTGTCGTCCAATCGCAAAAGAATGTCAGACTTCGTCGACGCTAAGACTGTGCCGTACGACTATTTGCGTGTTTAATATTCTCTTTGCTATTCTGTGTTGTGCTTGTTCTTGTGAATATACATGGTTGGTTTGTCCACCCGTAACGTGCAAGCGTTCGTGTATTCCCGTTCGTCCCCCCGACTTCGTCCACCTAGTGGGATGAACGGGAATTCGTTATTTTTTTCCCGATCGTCCCACTGATTTTGTCGGTGGGACGAACGGGAATAATTTATTAATATTTTTTTTGTCCCGTTGGTCCCACCAAATAATTCCAGACTGGTTGTTTAAGGGTAAAAAAAAATTAAATAAAAATCAGTCATGAGGATTTATTAAGGCACAAACAATAACAGAATCAATTTTACGATACGTACTGCTATACGATTACGTTTCAAAATACATATACGCTTATACATTCAAATAAAATTAAAAATTAAACTCTTTTCCATAAACAGCTTTATATCTAATATAATTATGCATCTTTTCAAAGGCCGAAAACGCTCATTGAGCGAAAAAACCGACCACATCGCGATGTGTCAAACACAAAACGACCACGAAGCAAAATTCGGGATGTGGCTGTTTTGATTTTCGACCACAACGCGTTCTGGCAATTTCTCGCGTTCTGAGCCTTTTTCAAACAGCCACAACCCGATGTAATACATACATACATATGTAAGGAACTTGCCGATGTTGATGAATAAGGAGATGCCAATTTTTGTTTTTGATGTTGCCATTTGATGATGAAAATTCGAGATGTCGGCTGAGAAAATTTTGAAATTCTCAACATTTGGGAGTCGTTTTCATGGTTTTCGAAGGTGCTGATGTCAAAACGAAAATCACAGATGGCGAATGTGAAAATTTTCAAATTTTCGTCACGACCTCACTATCGGCATCAGCGCCTCCGAAAGCCATGAAAACGACTCCCATATTATGTTGCTCGTTTTGTGTTTGCCATATCGCGATGTGGTCGTTTTAAAACAGCCGCGACGCGAATTTCGCTGAGTGATCGGTTTTTTCGCTCAATGAGCGTTTTTGACCTTCGAGCCTAACATATCTACAGCCATCGGGCACTTTGCTTATGATTTTATTTATGTAAGTTTTTCTGAATTAAGAAGTTGCATTTGGCAACTCATAATATATTGGTCTGTCATGATTGAATGTTAACTTAAGCCGTTTTGGACTTTGTTTTGCTTTCACGCTGTGCAAGTTGGAGTCTTGGTGTAATACCGTAAGCAATTTTAAAATATTAGGTCTTTTTTGCCCATAGCTCTATTTAATTTATAATTCCACCCTTCTGCAAAGTTATTGGTGCGGTGTCGTTTACCAAAACTGCACCACACTTTTACGAAATTCGGTTGAAGCTACTGTGATAGTGGCTGGCTTTCGCCAGCGACATAAAACCAGCCTTCAAAAATACGGTCCTCAGGTAATAATGAAAGCATCGCACTTGGGGCTACTTGTACAGATACAGAACAATTTATTTTGTAAAATGATTATTAAATCCAAACAAGTAACTAATTTGAAAAGTAAACTGCAAAATAAATATTAACATTTCATGCACAATATTATTTAGTGGGACGAATGGCACTAAACTAAGAAAATATTCCGATTCGTCCCTCAAAAATCCCGAGTGGGACGATCGGGAACAAATTTAATATTATTTTTGTAAATTCCCGTTCGTCCCACTAGGTGGACGAAATCGGGGGGATGAACGGAATAGAAGGGCTAAAATTAATAATATAGATTTTTCACAACTGTGTAACTGCTAACACTAAATCTTTGAGCTGCGACTATAAAATCGTAGAATGGAAAGTTTAATCACCAATTTAGACTTGTTTGTTCTTCTACAAATTAAGAGTATTTCATTTAATCATGAAGTATTGTTTAGTGCAGTTGTATCCTGCATAGGCGATTGCCTTTCTGCCGAAGATCGTGTAACTCTCAAAGAATTTTGTTGGAGATTTACGCGAGCCCCTTTATAATTTCCTTTATAATTTCAGAAGTCTGTACGGAAATTGGTTGGAAGCAAATGTTGATTGGCCGAGTTGTGTGCAAACTTTAGTTAATCAAGAACCAACTGTTGATCAGATACCAAGAGCACCCTCAGTCTCTCAAGAACCGTCGACATCATTGTCCGTTGGAACAATGACAAAAAGGTCCCGAAAACCATTCGAAGATCTGGGAAGTAAACAGAAAAAGAGAAGATCTGATGATTTTGAATGGCATATGCAGCTGCAGCACGTTTAAAAGAAGAAGGGCATGGAGATATATTAACTAACAAGGCAAGTTGAATAAAAGTTTATAAAAATTAAGGACTTTCATACAAACTTGCGAGAGCCGTTAGACCTCCTTAATCTAGCCCTGTCGCAAAATGTAACTATTAACTGTCGCATCTGTAATCGAATATATGATGAAAAATCCTGAAGCAGCCGTTAAAATTAATGAAACGCTTAAGAAACCAGCGAAAACGATTACGCCAGAGAAAGCGCTTGGATTGCTTCTTTCACTAAAACTATCAAAGTGGCAATATATTTCGTTGCGAGAGGCTGCCAATCGGGAAGGTGCTAAGGATATTTATCCATCCTACTATAAAGTGCAACAAACTAAGCTTGATTGCTACCCTCCGAAGCAATCAGTGTCAGTTACGGATTCATCGGCTAGGATTACACTTCAAACTTTACTTGATATCACGGTGACGAGGATCATTCAAAGCCTTTCTAACGATGTGCAAAATAAGCAGCTAAAGCTGATATCCAAGTAGGAATTTGATGGTGCTTCCAGCGAAAACCGAAACAAGCAGAAAATGGAGGGTGAGCAAGATGACTCAAGCATTTGCATGACCTCCTTGGTTCCACTAAAACCGACAGTTGGAGAAAACGCATTATGGACGAACCCAAAACCATGCTCAGTTTTGTATTGTCGTCCAGTTCAGTTTTCTTTTGTAAAGGGGAGCGAAGCAGTTGTCGTTGAGCTGAAAAGACAAATTGATGATGAAATTAAGGCCCTTATCCCCACAGAGTGCAGTGATAGTAACAGGGTGGCTCATCAACTAATGATGACAATGATCGACGCTAAAGTCTGCACTTACCTTTCTGAAGCCAGATCAAATGCATCGTGCTACCTGTGTTTAGCAAAACCTACAGAAATGAACCACTTAGATGCTGTAACATCAAGGACTGCGTGTTCTGACGTGTACGAATTTGGCTTGTCGTCCCTACACGCCCGTATAAATTGTATGCAATGTCTGTTATACATTGCGTACAGGCTCGACTTCAAACGGTGGGCAGCGAGAAGTGATGAGCACAAAGAAATGCTGCAGAAAAGAAAAATAAATTCAAATATGAGCTCAATCTGTTGATTGATTGATTGATATTTTCAAACAAGGCCCGGGAACCACCAATGACGGGAGTCCCGCAAGAAAGTTTTTTGCGTTTCCCAATAAAACTGCAGCCATAACCAACATCTCATCATCATCTAACATGTTTGGATGAAGACCTTATTAAAAGATTTGCTGTAATTTTGAAAGCAGAAACATCTGGAGAGAAGATCGATGTAATAAAATTTTAAAGATAATGCCCGCAAAACAGCAGAAAAGTACGTGATATTAACGGCTGGTACTACATGTCATCAACCGTACATATATTATTAATACACGGGGCTGACATAATCCAGAAAAACGATATCGTGCCGATTGGGACTCTTTCGGAAGAAGCCTCAGTCTCGAAACAAAGATTTTAGGAGGTTCCGGGAACATAATTCGCGGAAAAGAAGCAGGCAAGATTCCAATCAAGATATCTTAAATATGCTTTTTGTTACTTCGGATCCTTTGCTAAGTTCACAAAGGCCTAAGTAAGATGCCAAGAAAAAGCAGAGGTTTTTTGCTGAAACTCTCGACTTAATTCAGTTTCAAGTAACTGAGTTCGAGTTTTTGAATATTTCCAATCTGGATGCTGACTCAGAATTGGAGTCCGACAACGAGAGTGATAAGGAAAATTTCCAAAAATATATTATGTACATATTTGTAAATTTGTATTTGTGTTTGCGTATTTTTTTTTGTTTTTTACGCTTGTTTGTTTTTTTTTTGTAATACTTAATGATATATTTTTCATGTTTTTTGTTATTTATGTTACTTTATTTTACCAAAGCGTAATATTAATTCCATAAATTATTTTTATATAATATAACTGTATATAGTACTTAAATAATAATTTTGTAACCTCTGTTTTATTTAAATTATATTTTTCTTGTTTTATTTATTCTTAATATTTGGGTTAATAATATATCGATGTTCTTAACTTAGTCACTAAAAGGAATCGTTTCATATGTAAAAACAAATAAAAATATTTTGACGATTTAAAAAAAAACGGCATAAAATGTTTCGGCAAATCGGCAACAAAAAAATCATAAATAATTAGCACTATAATCACCTGCAAGGATATTCCTGTTTAACTTTCCGTTTAAGAGATGATTAGATTTTTCATACTAGCTTTATTTAAATTTTTCGTAAAAAATTATAATTCCTTCGTTTTTAAGCAGAATTAACTCGGGTATCAATTTTGTATACATATAGTAATGACTAATAGAAGCGATATCCGGCAATAAATCCAGCACTTGCAAATTGAAATCCCTAAGTCTATGAAAGCCGATTTTTAGCCCAACGCGCACCGTGGTGCCGGCCGTCTTACAGAAAACGGCAACGTCGCATAAAATCACCAAAATAATATCGGTAATTATTACCGCTATTTTTACAATAACATTAAAAATACCGTTAATTTTTAGCGCAATTTTTAACGTTATTATTATGTTATGCTACTAAGTAACGCTACCAAATCGTACCGATATCCAGGTATCTCTACGAAAATACCGTTACTTAACGTTACTTTTAATGTGAATTGGTAACGTTTTCAAGCCCTGGTTTTAGGTACTAACGTCGGCCGATATCGATCGATGGCATCGATATGCGGTCGATCAATTGTTTATCGCCCGATATCTTTCGATCAACCAAAGCTACCACACCAATCGATCAACGTCGACAGATGTCGATTTATGGCATCGATCGACGATCGATCGATTGGTGTGGTAACACCCTTATGAGTCAACATCAAATCTTTATCAAAGTAACGCCTAATACTTAAACTTACCTACTTCAATTCATGACTAACAAGATCAAAGACTAACATTAACATAATTATTACATTGCATGCAGCTACTGACCGTGTGGTGTTAATTCGAGCAAGGTTTCACAAAATCGATCGTTCATGGGAATTGTGTCACCCGACAGAGATTAGACAGATAGGTACATAAATAAGCTTCACAGGCAAACTGTATTCGCGGATTTCGTTTCCAACCATGTAAAACTTTTAGGTAACCCACTCATAAAGATCAGTTTTGCGATACAATTCAAAGGTTCTTAAGATTTGTCTATCGTGGAAGCTAAATAAATTGTTCTGCAGCTCTTGTGGTCATCAAAACATCATCTCTGTAACCTATCACCACTGTCGACGTGGCAGAACTCTGGTCTGAACTCAGATAAGTTCTTACCTAGGTATCAACTTGGAATTATCAAACACATTCAATATATTAGTTTAAACAATCTCCTTGCACAATACTTCTGTTTCATTTAAAGTTTAAATCATCAAGAGTTTAAATTTTAAACTCTTGATGATCTCAGGAAAGAGTAAAATACTCATATCAAAAGGAAGTTTCTTGAAAAGTATTATACTCTTTGGTTTCTTGCTGTCACTGACATGGTGGCATTGACGCTGCCAGTGCTTCGTTTACTAAATTTTAATTATAATTGGTATATGTCATGAGTTCCTGCTGGTTTAACAGTGTATTGAAGATGAGGATGCAGGATCCGAAGAATCGGTTTCATATAGGTAAAACATATTTGAGGTACCGTCGTAGGGCAAGTTTGAGGAAACAGAGGAAAACTTGGGGCCAATATGAACCCTCACTTAACTCAGAGTTAGCCTGGAGCGGAGACGTCCTAGAGTGGAGACTATGAATCAGCAGGGTAGATAGGGGGACTGACCACTCAATAGATGGATAGACGACCTTAAAAAGGCAAATAGGTCGGATAAGAAGGCTGGCAGGTGGAGAAGCGGGTGTTGTGGCACTATCTAGGAGCGGCGGGGTGCCCTGTGTCCAGCAGTTGACTTCAATGAGTTTGAGTCACGGAATAGAAAAAACCATTGGAAGTGCTCCTATGCCTGAGTTAATCGGTGAAGTACCTACAATTCACGCCTTTTTCTGGCCTTTTCCAGCTTCCAGTCGGGTTACGGGTTGCAGCTAAATACAAATATTTTACATGGTTCGACTGCATATACATTATATAACCTCCACAACCAAGTACTAAGTAATACGACTCTTTGGTAAGAATGGTTGTCAGACTTTCGGGCCACTGACTACGGTGGTATTTCCTACGGTACTAACGGTAATACTTAATCATTTCCATGCATGATGTCCTGTGTTCAGCGCAGCTGTAAGCTACGATAAGCACATTATAACAACAGACTTCTTATCACAGCTGAAAGGAGAGAACTTATCCAATCACGAGCTAACAATAGATGTGATACATTGATAACATTTTACTGTAAATAAGTAATATGTGGGTACATGGGTACCTACTGCAGAAAGATTTTATATGGCACGCGTTAAATGTAATTTAATTTACACTAGCATTACATAACCTTAAGCATTTACGTCAATATTTTCAGCGGCAAAAAACTACCAAATTATGTAGATTGTCCATTATGTTCCAGTCCCATATAATTTAACCGGGCACAAATTCAGACTGAGTATTTCCCTATGAAAAATCTATGTGTCTAGAAACCCCACTTTCGGCATTTGTGCGACCAGATACAACTAGACTAGACCCTCAGTCAGTTACAAAAATGATTTGATTGACGAATATTAAAGAAAATTTAAGTAACATACACAGTGAGTAAATAGGGCTCCGAACGGTACAAACTATCAACTCGCTGCAACTTATAATTACGCGCTGCTAACATAAAGTACATAACTAGTAAATACTGTTGCGTATATAATCACAAGTTACGATGAGTGGGTACAGTCTGTTTAATTATGTTATTAATTGGTGTAATGGAGGTACTTATAGGTTAACGGCACAAAGTTTCAGATTTAGGGACATCACATAACAATAATTAAGGTCGAATTTAACTAGCTCCAAAAACTCCACAGACAAAAATATGAAAAAAATATTTACTCATATAGGTAATATTTATTTTAAAACTAGCTTTTGCTCGCGGCTTCGTTCCCGCCATCTACGAAAATTAGCCCACGCGGGAATGTTTTAAATGTTTTTATCGGACACGAGTTCCTATGACACGATAGTTACAACCATAATCAATTAATAATGACAATGAGGCATTATTGCTGTCGTCATTTTATAGTTAACAGCCGGAAAAAAATGCTCAACGATCGATATAATTATTTCGCTATCATTAGAGGAACAGGCGACGGCCGACGACGGGGGCCGTCTCCGTACATACAAAGACAAAGGAACACCCCCTATTGTCTTGTATGTATACAGTCTCCCACGCACTCTACGTTCCTAGTTTCTTAACTGCGCGGTCGGCGCCATTTTTCTCAAGATGTTTACAGTCTGCTTACACATTCATGTTGCTTCACGAGTGTCGCGACGTTACTCAATCCCCCATTTTACAATTCCCAGGAAACAACATGGACAGCCTGTCATTAGGTCAGGGGATCCAGGTAGTGAGCCCGAGCGAAGACCACACGTTCATATTGGACGAGGATGCTCTACAAGAACTGCTCCTACGAGAAGACGTGAGGGACAGGCCTGTAGTGCTGGTGTCTGTTGCAGGCGCCTACAGGAAGGGCAAGTCCTTTCTGCTAGACTTCTTCCTACGGTACTTGGATCGGACGGTAAGTTGACTGAGAGAGGAGCAGACTGGGTTACTAAGATATGGTTAAAGGAGTCTGTCCTCTACACCGAACCATACCATGACCGTACTATGAACTTATCAGGCACGGAAAGAAACATGACCTACGGCCACTAGAACGTATCAACAGCGTATTCGTCATACCCGTTTGAAACGGGTTTAATGGTCATCTTCCGCAGTTATAACCCTATATTATTTATATTGAAAAGTATGAGACAATGCTCACTAGACCGTTCCGTCACCGACCAACACCGTCGCGTGCCATCAGCCATGCACGGAGCATTAGCAATAAAATTGTCGGCGAGAATATTTTGGATATTTAGCAAAATATTCTCACCGATAATTCTTGACGCTCGATACGTTTCAGAACTAAGAATATATTTTTGGTCACTGTAATGGCATGATACGGTGTAGTGGCACAGAGCATCTATGCTCTTTTCAATGACGAATGAGTCATTTTGTTTTCATAATGTAATAGTTGTAAGAGTCATGTTTGTAAAAGAAAAGGGCGGTGCAGTATACCCGTGGCTTTTTTAATTGGTGCTACACACATTTTCGAGTCAGCCACAGTCAGGCAAAATATACATTTGATATTGCTCCGGTCTGCAACGAAGCACGCCGAGTCAGGCTGACTGGAACCATTTCGAGCAACTTTCGACCACCTCCTAAACCAAAATCTATTAGATATAGATTACGAAGCTGATCATTGCTCCATAATACTAACTTGATTTTCCCTGTATTAACATTGTCCAATTCATTATTTCAGTACAACAACGGTGAGGGCGGGGGCGATTGGCTGGGCAAGGAGGACGAGTCCTTGAAAGGGTTCTCGTGGCGCGGCGGGTCTGACCGGCACACCACCGGCATCCATCTCTGGTCGCAGCCCTTCAAAGCTACCCTGGCTAACGGACAAAAGGTAATACTAGCATAACTAGCAACATAACGTTGACTGCCGCGAAGCCAACAATGTTGCAGTTCATGACTATCATGATATGTGATCGGGTTAAAAGCTACCCAATTTCTTAGTTGTTACTGATATTCCAGTTGGCGAAGTTTTTGACTGAATGACCCTACTACCTGAACAAAAGTGGAATACTATAGTTGCTTTAGCTTTATTTTTGCACCATAATAAACTCTGAGCTTTGTAGGGCTATGTCATTAATTTTTAGAAATGGTCATATCTGACAATCTGACATCTCCCTATCACCGTGAAATGCTGGAGGAACGGCGTGGTGCCCTCCAAGTCTCCAATGACAAAACTTCGCTAAACGCATGTCTTTGCATTGTAGGTATTTTCGTGTCTGTTCTGTGCCAAGTCTATGAACAACGTCTTTCCGATATTGTCGTCATATATACCTTGTTCTGCTATACATCAGGTGGTGGTCCTACTAATGGACACTCAGGGCACCTTCGACAGCAACTCCACGGTGAAGGACAACGCCACTGTCTTCGCGCTGTCCACCATGCTGTCCTCCGTGCAGATTTACAACCTCTCGCAGAACATTGAAGAAGATGACTTGCAGCACTTGCAGGTACAGAAAAAAAGAGAAACTACTAAAAAACTAAAGACGGACCAGCTTCGAGTCTAACCAAAAGTATTCTACAATAATCGAGTAACTGCTGTCTCTCTTAAGCAGTAGGTCTCGACCGTTGCTAAAACCACATAACCACCTGAACCTCATCTTTGAGCCATATTCTTTGCTGAAATGAATACAAAAAACTTTCGGAAGTCGGTGGCAAAAAAGTCAATGAAACAAACAATAGTCACCGAGTTCTTATTTAAAGTTTTTTCCACTTTTTTTGTGTTTTTTTTTGGAAGCCGGTGTTTTTTTGGAAAAAAGTTTTTATTTTACTCTTTTTATTAGTTATCGTAACACACACAAATCCTTGTCAAGTATCAATTTCGCAATTTCTTTTACTTGGATGACATAGTTTTTTCCAGCTATTTTGATTTAAAAACTAAACTACTGAACCGATTTTGATGAAATTTCTATGGGACCACCAATCGGGAAGTATATCCTTGGACACTCTTTTAAATCAATATGTTTTTACAAAATCTTGGTTACATCATTCATGTCGAGATTATACATACATACATACATGTGAGAACGATGTAGAAAGACGTGCGAGTAAGAGCGTCCAGAGTAAAAAGATAACATCAACAATTCAAAAATACAATAATCCATGGCAGCTGCGAGATAACCAGTCCCTACTGACAGCGCCCGTTCACGAACATGACGCACGGATCAGCCATCATTCAACTCAACCAAGGAACTAAACGACCCGACACACGCGCCACCATCAGCGAGACATTTTAGTGAGCATGATATTCTCTCAGCCACCAGGGAAAATGCGAGTCAATAAAAGATTTAAATGGTACCTTTATCGTACATAATACTCACATATGTGCTATGCAATTATACGAACGGAATTTTTGACCAAAAACTCAACAAATACCATCGAGCAACCTTATTCACCAGATATGGCTCCAGCCGACTTCTTTCTTTTTCCTAAACTCCAATTACCACTTTGTGGCACCCGTTTTCATTCGGTAGAAGACATAAAGAAGAATTCGCGGCGAGAACTGAACTCAATTCCGGAAAAAGCGTTTAAAACATGTTTTGATGATTGGATTATGCGTTGGCGTAACGTTTGTAACGTGTAACGTTTCTGAAGGAGCATACTTTGAAGGCGATAAAATAACTTTGGATGAATTACTAACATTTTGTGTATTATTGATTGTTCACGGTACTTTCTTGACAGAGTAGTATATCCAGGAACATTAGATACTTATCAGGATCATGGCTTCTCAAACTTAATATAAGCAAAAACAAAGGAACTATCTCAGGTTTTGTAAGAAAATACACAGGAGAAAGTCTCGAAGATGCACAGGCAAATTGTTAACTTTTTCGTTGAAAGCAGAAGATCGTGAAGTGGCTTTCAGTAATCACGTAAAAATAAACCAAATATTTTATCTGTGTTACAGCTTTTCATGGAGTACGGACGAGTGGCGAAGGACGAGATCGGAGGCAAGCCCTTCCAGCGGCTGCAGTTCCTCGTGAGGGACTGGTCCTACCCGTACGACCATCCCTACGGCGCCGTGGGTGGAGAACAGCTGCTCAAGAAGCGACTTACGGTAAGTTAGTATAGTTAGTTAGTTAACTAACCATAGTGAAAAATATCAATGTTGAGGGCTGGAGAGGGAGAGGAGGTTCTAAAATAAAGATGGATGGGTTGTGTGAGGCGTGAAATGAAAGATGTAGTGAACGTTAATTTATTGGCGGTCAGTGAGGAAAGGAAGAAAAAAATGGGTTGCATCAACCCCAAGTAACACGGGACAAGAGCAGGACGATGGTGATGGTAGCGAATGTTTATTCATGAAGTTGCTTCAAGTTAAAATAAATTTCAGAAACGCGACTCCACTCCACCCCTTCTCACACTTCACAGGCCTGAATCAGCAGAGGGAACATAACAGCCAGAATCCGTTTGTGTTTGTGATCTAATATAAAGGCTATATATGTCTGTCCAGGTCCGCGAGGGGCAGCACGAGGAGTTGCAGCGGGTGCGCCAGGACATCGCGCGCTGCTTCGAGGACGTCACCTGCTTTCTGATGCCCTACCCCGGTTCCAAGGTGTCCACCGATCCTCAGTTTAGCGGGAAACTATCTGGTAAGGAATACTCTCAGTTTTGTCTTATTATTTCTTTGCGAACATGAGTACATACATAGATGTTTTTTTTTTATAACAAGGTTCTCCATATTTTACCGTCAAATGGGCATGTTAATAGTATACAATTCATAATTCAAAATAAATGGCATAACATTAAAATAAAAATGTAAAAATGTCAGCCTGGTCACAGTAATAGAAAAATATGAATACTATCTTAATCTCAAGCGTAATAAAAGTAAGTCAGAATATTGTCAATCGAAATAACAGTAGGATTTGAAAAAGTCATTAAATCATCATTTAGAAAGTCGTCAATAATTGTCTCCAATATGTCCGGGTTTTTAGTAATAAAACTAAGGGCACCCCGCTCCTGCAAAGATCGAGCAATTTTAATCTTTGTACCTAATTCGACTCTCACTTAATCAAAAACTCACAACGTAAGACCGCCTCATAAATTCGTTAATTTAATATTGTTCAAAAGCCATAGGAAACCCAAAAAAAATATATTATAGGTACATAAAGTCATACACAAACTAGAATATTTTTGTAATGAGTTGTGGAAATAGAATTTTAAAGAGAAATTAAAATCTTCTGAAGGTGGTCTTGCATATGATGAGGGGGGTCTGTTTTTGCATTATGTCATATATTCTGATGTGACGATGTAGAATGTATGTAGATTGGCAGATGCCAATATAAAATTACAAACGATGAATTTGTGCCGACGATTATTGCCTTTGAGTCTGGTAAATCAGCAAAATGACAATATGTAATTAAACACATATTTAAGCCCTTGAAAATCGAGCACTTACCACAAACATCTAACAATTTAACTTACAATGGCTCAAAGTAAAATCCACATTGGCGATTTGCTATGGTCGTTCGTTAAGTCACTTAATCGCGTCATTTATCCTACCATTCCAGACATAGACGGAGAATTCAAGTCGTGCCTGAAGCAGCTGGTGCCTCGGCTGCTAGCTCCAGAGAACCTCGTCACCAAGAAGATCGGTGGGCAGACGGTGAAGGCGCGTGACCTGCTGAACTACTTCAAGAGCTACGTCGATGTGTTCAACAGTGAGGAGCTGCCCAATCCCATGACCATACTCCAGGTTAGCATCAGTGATTAGCTAGCAAGCAGGCGTTTCGCTCAGCACTGTCATTCACCCGCTGGCCACCTCCTCCAGCACCAGGCATCTAGGCATCCTCAAGATTCGTCTCAGATACTTAAAGCGTACGCCTGTGGTTCTTACAAGACCACACGCAAAGCCGTTACCACTAGACCCCCAATGCTTTCCGCTTGTTTAGATTCTAGGTGATGAGAAGCATTTGAATAATAGAATAGAATAGAATATACTTTATTGTACACCAAAATTGAAAGAGAACGGTTTTACAAAATTGATAATTTTATGGTTACAATGGCGGAAATAAAAAAAATTGCGAAATAATTTGGAATGCTATTATGAATCTTTATTTGTATTTTCATCCACCTCCGCTATTCTTTTCTGATTAATTTTGTTGCAGATCCAAGACAATTTAATTGTATCTCAGGGACTGGTCGTACCTCATTGCCACTGCGCTTTTCCGCTTCCGTTGATTCTAGTTTTTAGGAGCTGCAGTGGCTGGGAATAATGTGGTGGGCTTATCGAAAAAAAAACTTCATATGCACAAAGAAAATGATCGATCAAAAACAGGATGACTTACTAAAAAATCTGTTTAAAACGTTGATGGCTGAAAATGTAAATCTTTCACAATGATTTAGTGCATACGTAACCTACCCTGAATACTCCCTTCCTCATGTTTTTATCACGTGATACTTATTCGTCACTCATTCTTAGGCGACAGCCGAAGCCAACAATATATCAGCATCGTCGGAAGCCCGCAACGTGTACGAGACCCTGATGGAGGAGGTCTGCGGCGGCACTAAGCCCTACATGAACCCGGAGGTGCTGGAGGAAGAACACAAGAAGTGCCTCAACAAGGCGCTGCATTCCTTCGAGAGTAAGAAGAAGATGGGAGGCGACGAGATGGCTGCCAAGTTTAAGGATCTTCTGGTCAAGGTACGTCCGAGATTTTTGTAGTTTTGTAAAGCACCTGTTCCTACAGCAACTTTCTCCATGGGACCAATAACATAATCATGAAAAAAAAATCAGCTGTCCCGTACATTAGGTACTTAGTGAAATTTTGTAGGACAACCGTTTTTTTTTTGTGATGTCGATTTCGGTCCCATGTAGAAAGTTGTTCAGTTTGATGGTCTATACAATACCTTAAATATGTCCACATCTTTCTTATACACATATCAACAAACTTACTACTGAACGCCATCTGCTGCGATTCACGCACCTCACCTTATTGAAGAATATCGGTATGTAAGTATTTTGCATTTTTTCAACCTCCAGGACCTAGAAGAGCTATACAAGCAGCTAGCAGCGCACAACGAGGGCAAGAACGTGCACAGCATGCTGGCCACGCCGCTGGTGTTCCTGGCGCTGCTGCTGGCGGGGTACCTACTGAGCGTGCTCGGCAACACCTTCGGCTTCCAGACCCTGGTCGCAGTGGGGCAAGCTGTGACCTTGGCCGCAGCTGGCATGCTGACCGTTTGGTTGTATACCAGGTAATTAGTGGTTGTTTTAAATAGGGGGTTGTTTACCTCACGAAAACTTCACTTCGTTGCTTGTCAATTGACGGAAATAACAACAGGTACCGTCAAATCATATAAAATGAAGTTTGTTTTTTACGTCTTCATACCTACAATTGTGCCCAATATGGTTGGGTTCCGGAGTTATATCCTCAGCATTGAATGTATTGATTTACTTCTCAGATGGACCGGCAGTGGGCGGGAAATTGGGATTCAGCTGGACGATATAGCCATGAAGATTAAATCTAGTCTGAGCTTTGTGAGTATCTCCCTTATCATTAAGCTTCATTATTATTTTGTCGTAAATTGTTGGTCTAGTTGGTCATCAGCGTACAGCAGATCATAGATCACGTTTGATTCCCGAATCGGACAAAAGGGACAAAGTTCTATTGGGTTTTTCCATTATGACATTCTCGGTAGCAACTCTATGAAATAAAAAAACTTCAATAAGCTTCCATCAAGTTATTTTAGACCTGTGAATCCTAAGTAATTTATTCATCTGTTTAACATAGATAGGTACAATAATAATGGTATTATAAAGAGTTCGCTATGTATGTATGTATGTTCCTCAGGGAGTACTTACCTCTGTTCACGCCCTCAGAATGTAAGCCTAATGTTATATTATTTTTCCAGGTCATTCCACCGAAGCCGAGTAGTCACGAGCACAGCAACACAGCGTCAGCACACAGTGGCAAGAAAGAAAGATAATGTTCGTGTCATGATACAGTGGGCGGTTGGCGATAGCACACATGCATTAAGATATTTGCCATAAGTATACAAGGTCAAATTAAATACTTACTTTATGCCCGTTTCACATTATTCTAGCATTTCAGTCTAGCAGTCGAATGCTACTGGAATAATCTTAATTGTCGCTGGAATGCACTGGATCCAGTAAGCGATCCAGTTAGGAGAGAAAGTCGAGGAAAATTAATAAAGCGATCTTCCTCTCTCTATTTATTTAAAAATTTAGCTGTGCCCGACAGGGTCCATAATTGTTTCTATTTTTTTTTATTTACCACCTGTAAGTGTATATTATGGATTGCAATAAACGATTTCATTTGAGTATCTGGATTGACTGTCTACTTTTCCATCCAACGCGCCAATTCCAGGGCAATTGGAATAGTGTAGACGGCCAATCCAGTGCAGGATTAAACGTTGAACAGTGAACACGCATTGTTGTTTTTTTTTGTGAATAGGCATTGTTGTGATTCCGTAATTCCCAATAATGACTGGAATAATGTACGATATGCTCCAGTGTAGCACCGGGCTGGGATGGCAGACTGGAATAATGTAAACCGGGCATAACAATCGAAGAAGTCCAGAAGTCCGTTATTGGGAGAGTGCCAAAGTTATGTGGATTCATTATTTAAAGTGAGGACAGTAAAGGTAGAGGTAACTGGGTTTTTAACCCGGTTTTTACCATGGGACCGAAACCGGGTTTCGATGCCCCAGAGGTAACGTGTGTATTAAATGCTGTCATTTTCGATGTCGCTAGAATAGGAATGTTTGTTGGTTTGCTCCATAGAAATATAACTAAAGGTTTGTTCGCTTGTCTTCATGCATTAGTGCGCTCTTTCAACGGGAGCATTCGCCTGTTATCAAAGTTATAATGTAAATTACAATAACATAGTGTAACGTTGGTGTAAATAGACACTTCACGAAGCCAAAAACCACTTTTTCTCCCCGTCATTGCAGTCATTATTTTTGTTTTGGACCGTACCTGGCAACTTCCTGGTTACGGAGAAATTGGAGGTCAAAGTTCCAATTTTATCATAAGTTTTTTTTTAAATAGGCATTTGTTATTAAACTTCACTTTTAACCTCCATGACCCGTTGACTATTTATTAAAAAATTCAATGCATACATCAGCACAATGTCTTGAGTGCGTTGTTACATTGTGTTTTACCGTAAAACGTGATTTTTCACCCCAAAAAAAAAGTCGTTTCACAGTAATATTTTTTGCGTGGCTTACTTAGTTTGATGTACTTACAGAATGTTTGGTTGACGGCTTCGTGAAGGGTCCGTTTACACGTTGTATAGAATTGTATATCTTAGTTTGTCACCGGACGTCTATTAGCAACGTAATGCTCAAATTCAAATCTTGGATTGTCAGATTACTTGTGAATGCTCCGATCTAGGAGCGCCTTTTATGCTTAATGCGTTAATATTGTATAATACATGCAGTGTGCATCAACGGGCAAAGGAATACCACGTGTTCAGTACATCATTTCGAACCCATAGCAATTATTTACCGTAAATTAAAAAGAATCGGCTGTTCGATTTCCATACATTTTTATTGAATTGAAATTCATTGAATACGTGGTATTCGTTTGTCTATAGTTTGTCGTCGATGTCCCTTGGACCTTGTATAAAATTGTTCAATGCACCGACCAATTCAATGATAGAATTAAATTCTAAGTAAATAAGTACTATCGGAGTATCGGGAATAAAGCAACAAAAAAGATCTTTGATGTTTAGACAGTTCAATACCCGTTTCCACTAACACAAGCATCACCAAAATGTGTAAACAAAAGGGATATATTCGATATTCAACTCTCGGCTTAGCATCGAGTGTCGAAATTACAACAGTGCAATCATATTTGCTCATTATTTTAAAGGTTCGCTTATGTTTAGTGGAGATAGGTAGGCATAAGTCATCTGTACCCGTGATCTGATGAGGTAGATTTATGCGATAAATCTACCTCCCGTCTTTCTGTTTATCTTTATTTTCCGTAAGATGTAAGTACCTAGGATAATATAATATGTCTATTTTTACTAATATGATACTGTTACTGACCGGAGCGCGGTATTTGTGATTTTTATATTTTTAAGTAAAATACTAATTTTATACAGTTCGATATTGGTTTCATTTACATCATTCCTGGCGATGGACAAAGCCATAGCCATAGATTTGTATAATCGAAATTCGCCGTGCCGAAAGACAAAAGTAATGATCATCTGCGGCGCCCAGGTGTGGCGGCGGCGGGGGGTCGTCTTCCAGTCTAACCGGATGCAGCTGAGTACCAGTATTTTACATGGAGCGACTGCCTGACTAACCTCCACAACCCAGTTAGTAGTGACAAAACTAATGATACCGCATTTTATCGCAACGCTCGCAAATAATACATTATAGCTTTAGGTTAAGATGTATTTTTTTCACTACAATACCAATCAAATACAGAGAGTTTGTGTGAACAGTTCGTCACTCAGCTCGTAACATCTAAAAGCGATGCATGTGGGAGGCAGAGAATCAGCAGTAACTGCAGTAAAACAAACGCACATTTTTAGTCAACTTTATTGTATTAAAACAAATATTTACATGAAACTCGTCTCGCGGTCGCAAACATAATATAATTCATCACAACCGCCATCGGTACATAGAAGACATACCATACATAAGGCTATCAACTAAATAAACTATCAACTCCTCAACGAATTATCCCATGCCAAAGAAACGGAAACAATATTCATTTACAATGAATTTCGATTGGCACATGCTATATAATTATTTATTTATAAAAAATTTCACGATATGTTACTATTTTCCTATAAAACGTTTATTTACATTTTGTTACAAACAACTAAGTTTGGAGTCTCAGTAAGTTAGCAATTGTTGGCAGTCGTGCAGTAGTGCTTATTGGCAAACGGTTATAGCTGCACAATTGTACATGGATCTTGTGGCGCGTGGCCAAAATCATATCTAACGCCATCTTGCGTTTCAAAACAATTCACAGTACAATAAATTATTTTCGTCCAACACACACAGGGGAGGCCTGTGCCCAGCACTGGGAACGTTATACGCTGATAATTTGTGTGTTTACCCACGCCCCACTATTACATGTCATTCGCACGCCAAAAGATCCATGCGACATTGTAATTTGGTGAGATTCAAAGTACAAAATGGTGGTTAGACACAGAGAGACGGGTGGCAGTCATGTTTACATATATAATTTATTGCTAACTTACGCTAGACACTATGGTTACTGTACAGTGGGGAGGCACACGGAACTTACAATACTACTGACACGTGTATTATGTATGAGGCTCGTTGCACTTCGACTGGCAAGGTATTGATAGGAACAAACCGTTATTGAAGCTAGTCCATTAGCTGGCTTTTGAAAAATCATCGCTATTTACTATATAGCAAATTTAAATGTAACTTAAGAGACATGGAGTGTGCCGTTGGATTTTCAACTTTCGTCACTAAACTGAACGTTGCAAATTCAATAGCGTGCTCAATGTCCGTTAGGGCATTACAAGTTTCCCCCATCGATATCGATAACCAAAGTGTAATCGCGCCTGTGTTTTAGATGGAGTGTGCCTACCCCCGTTACATAAAACCATGAAGGACCCTAATTTTGAGCATAATCGACTAAAATTTTGAACACACGAAGACTTATTTAAAGAACAAAAAAAATGAAAAATAATAAAACAATAACAGATTTCTCTAACATGATTGACGACTATACATTAATTTCGGATTCCAGTTTTTTAACAAAAATAAAATTGTAAAACGACAGGATTAAGTACATGATTCTTTATACAGTGCAAGGCAACAAGTGTTAGAATACGTTTCGAGACTAAAGTGAGGAAATAAAACCTGCTTTGTGCATCATTTAAATCTATAATTACACAAAAATTATTACTCTGTTACATTAACTATTCAATTTGTTATTTTATCTTATTGCTTTATTTAACCTATACCATCTTTGTAAATAGTAAAAACCATATTAAGAATTTTCCACGCGGAATGCACCGGGGTAACCAAGGTAAAGTGCTCTGCTTACCCCGGGGCGCGCGCGTGATTGGACCTTGTCGTATAGAATAAATGCAAAATTTATCATATTTTGCTTATTTCTCAAATATTCGTAGATCTATCACATGCTTATGTGGCAATCGTAGTTTTGGTTATCTATAAATTACTGCGACATTTTTCTTGCGATTTCTCATGCCTGCTGTTTGATCCGGGGTATATTATTGCCAGTCACATTCAATATAATAACGAAACCATTAAAACAATCACGCATAAAGTACCATGATGTTCAAACAAATATGTCGCAATCTATAGACACCTATGTTCGTCAAAAATAAAATTACAAGTAACGGTGTTCATGATTTCAAATAACGATAGGAAGATTATAAAAAAAGTAAAATTACTCACATTTCAGATACTTGCTAACAGAAATTGAGCCTAAGGTTTATAATTATAAACATTTGTTATTATGATAAAATATGAAAAAAGTGTAAAGTAAATACATAAGTTTATCCGTTGTTTAAAACCATGATATCAAGGCTATCGTTACTTCGTAATTACTTTAATTAAAATCGAAACAGATCGGGATGAAATAAGATAATTACAAAACACTACACAAGACTGTGATATTGAAAGCCAACATTTGAACGTGTCACACATAAAATAAATGAAATTGAAGGCGTAGTTAAAATTGTAACATGTGATCAAGGGAATAGGGCTGAATTTACCAACGTCGGACATGTTATATCAATGGAATATTTAGTTCTCGTGTTGAGATAAAAATATCATGTTCTTTTCTATACTTAGCGCATTCAGTACTCGTAAACCAAAGTACACTGTTGATTAAATTCTCTTTTTGTTTTTGATGATGATGATTGCTAGTGATACCTATCGGTTCGATACCTACCGCGCATGTAAAATATTTCCAACTAATTTATTTTGACCCAATTAATGGGTGACACGCATAAATGAGATTTCATTAAAACAATAGTAACTACCAGTAAAACAAAGAGAGTATCTAACAATACAAAAATAATTTATCTTCCTACCCAAAAATATCGTATTCCATCCTTCTCGCGACATGTGGCGTCAAGTCGTCTGGTTACCACATAACTTGTTAGCGTGATACACTTGTTCGGGTGCATGAGTCGGCACAACCGAGCGGCAAATTGAGTATAAAAGAGCAAATAGTTCACAAGAAAGTTTCCCGATATCTCATATAAAGGGTACACCCTTAACGAAGCCAAGAGGCACTTATTTATCTTTCTTTACACCCGATTCGGATTGCCCCACAGTCCCAGTAAAAAAAATTCAATATGAAAAAGCCGATCGGCTCAGCTCGAGTTGATCTGAGCTGACCCGAACCTAATTCAGTAAGAGTTTGCCAAACGGTACCAGCCGAGTACAATCCGAATATGTATAGTAATTGCCGAATCGAATGTGCCGACCCGAACAAGTATATAGCAAGCCTTAGGTTACGCTAGCTATTAACTTAGTTCCCTTAAACCATATTCACAATACCAGGTCACGTAAATGGCCTAATGGCTAAATGAAAAATGTTTCTTAGTACATTTCTCGATCATAAGTGACTAGAGTCCGACCGGTTCAAGAAATGTGCGTTATAGCTGTACAAGGATCTTTTGACGCGTGGCCAAAACGTTAAATGAATGCCGCCATCTTGTTTTTCTATAGATTTGAGCAGCAACAGCACCCCTCTGTCAGCGTCATCTGACGGCCAAAACATCCTTGTATCACTGTACATTTCTTTGGCACTTCTTACTGGCTCTCCTAAGCAAAGATTGACTGTTATTTAGATGTTAGACCCGTTAGTGGACCGTTGAGTGTTCGTAGTGTGCACACACATACGAAATCACGCCTGAAATGAGCCTATACCATGTCTCAGCAATTCAAAGACTATCAATTCTCGAGGTAGATACTCAGAAGTCTCCCCACCCCGGTCGGACTCACAAACTCGACAGGTCCGTCGTAACACTAAATTAAGTCTACTTTAATATGTATCTACATTACCATCCCTCACCGCCACGCACGAAAGTGTAGGTAGTACAGTCCTTGCACAGTTATTGAAGTTTGCCACGTGAGTGTGCGCCCTCGGCACGCGTCGGGCGGGCTCGGGCGCGCTCGGCACGCGTCGGTCGGACTCGGGCGCGCTCGGCACGCGTCGGTCGGACTCGGGCGCGCTCGGCACGCGTCGGTCGGACTCGGGCGCGCTCGGCACGCGTCGGTCGGACTCGGGCGCGCTCGGCACGCGTCGGTCGGACTCGGGCGCGCTCGGCACGCGTCGGGCGGACTCGGGCGCACTCGGCTCGCGTGGGGCGGGCTCGGGCGCCGGCATCACAAGAGCTTGTGCTTGCCGTTGGGCGTGGGCGGGCCGAGGGCGCGCTCGGCGGCCACCGCGGCGGCGTGCTCCATGCCCTTCTCGATGCACGACTGGTACATCGGCTTCATTAGCTGCGGACAGATGAAGGCCGAGTTAATACGGATGTTGCATTTCACCTTACTTTATTAGCCAGTTATTGTTTTCTGACCTTTATTCCGACGACTATAAAGTTCTTAACCCAGAAAATGACTTTAGTTTCAGAAGTCAGTGACTTTTGTTCGTTTCGTTGAATTCTTTGCCACCGACTTCCAAAGCAAAGTTATTTTCCACTTTTTGTGTTTTTTTGGAAGTCTGTTATTTTTTTCTTTCAATGAGATACATTGAATCGTTTTTTGTCTCATAAAGAAGAAGTAACTCACACTGTCCCACAGCACGTTGGCGACGTCGTCTATTGTGACGCCGATCTCGCGCATTTCTCCGCTATACCTGCAACAAAAGATAATAAATACTTATTTGTATGAACTTACATTTAACTATACTACGATTAATTCATTTTTCGAAGAGAAATTTGGTAAAAATCTGATCTAGGAATAAATACAGCAAAGGGGTCAAATGAACTATTCTTCTCCTTCGCCTGTCTCTTCGGATCAAGTTACGTGTGTGATCTTTTGCAGTGTGTACTACTCAGTGTATTCTGCTTCCAACAGCCTTCTTGATCGCGTCTGACCAACCGCCTTCAGCGTGTTCACCATCCACCTGGCCCAGTATCATAAGCTTTCAAGCATCCCTTGGTTGCTGTAGCACAGGACCGGTCATTATGTCGACATTCCTGGGAGAGCTATGCCCAGCAATAGACATCATTCGTCCGAATGATCACGCTGGGAACCACATCTTTCTTTTTTATCGTATGGTTAGTACCTAATCTAGTGAAAGTTTTTATGCCGCCCATGGGCCTCTGACTTGGCTTTAAATGCCGTCGAGAAATATTTCTCAGGCATGCTGGTTCCTCACGATGTTTTTCTTCACCGAAGCAAGTGATAATTATTATACAATACGCACATGAATCCGAAAAATCAAAGGTGCGTGTCTTGGGTTCGAACTGGAGACCCATGACTTGGCAGTCCGACAGGCACACCACTAGGCTATCACTGCCCAGGAAGCACACATTACCTGATGTAAGCCCACAGCACGAGCGTGAGCAGTGCGAAGAACATGGTGATGTTGCAGAGGTTGGCGAGCGGGTACAGCCCGACCAGGCCGAACACGCCGCTCAGTACGTAGAACACTAGAGCCAGCGCGCAGAACACCGACGGCGTGCGCGCTGCCTTGAAGATGTTCTTCGATTCGTTCTGTGCGCGGAACTGGTTGAATTGTTCTTCTAAATCCTGGAAAAACGTTCAAAAACTCAGACACCCTGCATAACATGGCTACTGCGTATAAAATAGTCACCCTGTGTTAAACGGTCACCCTGTATAATCCAATCATTCTGCCATCATAAGCTAAGATATCTGAATAACGTAGTTAACGTGAATATATCTAAGGCATCTTGTGTAACATAATCAGGCTGTATGCTGTACAACACGGTCACTCTGAATTAAAAAAAACAGGTGACTTAAGAGCAAAAATCGAAATTAGTTTGCTATTATCGAGCACACTATACGACACGTCATCACGCTATATATTTCCAGTATAAGCTGAACTGGCAGTCGGGGTACGATCTCCCTTTAAAATATATGACACTATTATTGTTAGCATTACACAAGGTAGTGATTTAGACACCTGTATCCATCAAGGGCGCCATTCTACTCGTTATACTAAACAAGTTCCGCTATGAGACTCGTATCTGATGCTGTGAGTGTCCACACTGACCAGTAACAATTGATTATAGTAGCTCTGCGAGAACTCGTCGCCGCCCATCTTGCGCTTGGCGTGGAAGGCGTGCAGCGCCTTGTCGCGCACGCGCTCGTGCTCGCTCTGCAGCAGCTGCGTCTGCAGGTAGGGCTTCGCCCCGCCGCACACCTCCTCCATCAGCTTCGTGTATAGCTCCTTGGCTTCCGCTACGGCTGTTAGGTTGTTGGCTTCCGCTGTTGCCTGGGAAGATAATTCGACTTTTTTGTCTATTCTCATGTAAATTATGTACCAGCTACCAGTGTGTCATCAGACTAACCCCGTATGTCCGTGTAAATACAAGTTGTGATTACTACTTATTTTCAACAAGACATTTGCAAAATAATGTCGTGTATAAAACGTAATATCAGATTTGTGTACGTTTAACTAAATATTTTGATCGCCTCTTCGACAGTTTTGTAGAGTTTTTTACTTCCACAATAAACAAGCAACGATCAACGAAACAAAAGTTAAAACAACAATTAGAATACAATAATGTTTTACACACATCAGATTTTTCCATATTTCTATCCCCTTTCATCAAAGTCGACTTAGAGCAAACGAAAAAATGCTCTTTACCAACTCCCGATTCTTTTGCGTAAACAGATATAGACCATCACAACGTTTAAAAAAAACAATATTTCCGAAAATTTCCGACAAACTCACCACCAGCATACTCTTGGGCTCGGGCAGCTCATTCCCCTTGTAGATGTTCATGTAACTCTTGAAGTACTGCAGCAAGTCTTTGGCGCGCACCTTCTGCCCGTTGATGAGCTTGGGCACCAGGTTCTGCGGCGCCAGCAGCATCGGGACGAGCTGCTGGAGCGAGCATTTGAACTCCATCTCGATGTCTGACGAGAGAATGTTGTTATCGTTTCTTACTAATGATAAACTAGGTTTGGTGCAGGTCTATGCCAAGCGTAATAATCAGCCTGTGTCCCCATTGCTTGAACACAGGCCGTCTCTGCCGGGGAGGGGGCGAGACGTAATCCACCATGCGCGCTCCGTGCAGGTCTGTGGATGATGTCTTCGTAATTTCGTACAATGACATGAAAACCAGCAACAAAGATAATATACTCAGAGGGTATTATAGTAATCAGAGTGGATACAAAGTGACAAGTGATACTGTACTGTGTGCAGTACCGTTGCTATCTTTTACATGACGCATCAACTGCCAAACAAATAATTTATGATCAGCGAACCTTTAACTCTGCCATCGAAGTCCTGCGAGGTGGCGACGCGGATGCCGGGGTGCGGCATGAGGAAGCACGCGATCTCCGAGAAGCACGACGTGATGTGCTTGCGCAGCGACTGCAGCTCCGGGTGCTGGTTGCTGGACACCTGCACGGAGACAGATTATGATAAGTTAAAGGTATCAACATTTCATGGTCAAGTTCGGGGATGAGTGGTTACCGAGGCCAGCTTTGTTATTGACGGTCAACCTTTACATGCTTAGTCTCGGAAAGCACGCTATGCCTTAGACACCGTCTGTCAACTGTAGATTTTTGACATTTTCGAGGTGATTACTGCCTCGTTGGTCCACATCACATGGGATTTTAACAAACCTGTGCGAAATGTAGGTTTTTTTACCTGCGCTTAGGCCCTTCCGAATCTTTGCACTAAATTTTAACCTTTTCAAGGTTATGGTATATCATTATGTTACCTTCAGGCGTCGCTGGAGTATGGTGCGGCCGCCGTCTGCTCCGTAGGACGCCTCGTAAGGAAAGCTCCAGTCCCTCACGAGGAACTGCAGCCGCTGGAACGGTGTTCGTCCGCTGTCTTCTAGAGCCAGGCGGCCGTATTCCGTGAATAACTGGAACATTATTGTTAAAAAATATAAATGAAGTAACTGTGTTACTGTATATTAAGACCAAGAATGGAACCCTTGTCAGCCTGTGTGGGTTAAAAAGTGACCAGGGCATTACAGGGCCAGCAAACGCACCGAGCGCCAGGGGATAGTCCGCATGCAAGTCATGAGGAGAGGATCAATACCGAGTTGGGGGAGCTTGACGATCTGAGCAAGTGCCACAGGATTTCCACGAGCAAAAGGGTCCATCCATAAATAACGTCACGCGAATTTCCTGACGTTTTTACCCCCCCCCCCACTCCCTGTCACAGCTGGCCCCATATAAAATTATGTGAGACTCCCCCCTCCCTAGTGTGACGTCACATATTTTACAATTTTACATGTTCATACAGCTAGAGTTGGAAATATTTTTATTTTTTAGTTCTTCGTTAATAGTCAAATTGCGTGTTTTGATACTTTATAATTATATTCTGAAATGAGACGTCAGGAAATTTAGTATCCCTCCCAACCCTTGTCACACTTCGTCGGTCTCTAAGATGAATCACATTTCTATTGAAGTAAGACATTATTTAGGGCGTGCCACGTGTCTGCTAGCTAGTCTGTACCTGTAAGTGCTGCAGATCGTCCTCCTGTATGTTCTGCGAGAGGTTGTAGATGAGCACGGAGGACACCATGGTGGACAGCGCGAAGATGGTGGCGCAGTCCCGCACCGTGGACTCGCTGTCGAACGCGCCCTGCGTGTCCAGCAGGATTATAGCCACCTGGAAACAGTAGGATGAGATATTAGAACAAGGCGGCTACACGTTAGGAAAAATCATACAGTTCAGTTAAGAAAAAAGGCAAAATTCTACACACGTTATAGATCGATTTCTAAAAATATTATTTAAAATTTTCGCACCTCATTATGGGCTTTCATAGCAAACAAAAATGGAAGTGCAATTTTTGTTCGAATCAAAAAGCTCTTAATCTGCTCGATGCAAGAAGCGCAGGACTAGTCTATGTGGTGATGCCTGGGGGAGAGGTCTATGGAATCCCGCCCACTTTTACAAAATAGTTATAAAGGTGCACATTTTAGACGGCAAAATATATATATATTTTTTTTTTTTCATAAAAATGGAGGTATTTCATAACACCCCCATTTGCCTTTGGAACCGCTACCGCCCCCTTGAAAAGCTCCAGCGCTCACTAGGGGGGCGATACCGCCCACTAGGGGGCGGTACCACCCCCTTTGGGAACCTATGGATAATAGTGATGATGATGAAAAAAAAAAATGAATTTCATCATACATCATACAGGGTGGAAGGGGACACCGACGCTTAAACGCTTTTTCCTACCAAACTGCAAAACCTACACGGTCAAAATGTATGGAACAGCTGCTTTTTTTTTAACAACCGACAAAAAAATTCTGTGTGGAGCAGTTCAGAATGATGTACTGTGCATACGTGGTAACCTCTTTAGCGTCGGTGTCCCTTCCACGTTGTATTGTGCTTGGCATCCTGCCTACCTTCTCTCCGTTGTCGAGCGTGGCCTTGAACACCTCGGACCACATGAGGATGCCGGTGGTTTCGCGCTCGGAGCCGCCGCGCCAGTTGAACCCCCGCAGCGGCTCCTCGTCACCGCCCAGCCAGTCGTTGCCGCCGTCCGACCCATACTGAAACGTTAACACCATATTTTTAACATAAGTTTACTACGAGTAGATCATGTTTAACACTTCCGGTGCTAAGCACCCAGCATATGGGTAGAACAATAATTCGTTCGTGTACTCACAACCCGCCTCCCGAGTCGTTTTTATGCGTAGTTATAAATGACGCGTATACTAGTTAAAAATGGATTATTTGAACTTAATAGCGAAAGTGTTAAAGTATTGACAACAATATCTAATCTAATTTCGAAGACCTGCATTACATAAGCCGATTCATGGCTCTAAGGGAATTTCATATTTCATATCATAAACTTGCCATTAACTTTTTTTTCGGGTCGTGTGAGACGGCCATTTATATTAATTCCATTAAATAATAATAATTTTTACGATTTACACAACTGCCAACCGCTTGAGCAGTTATTTTACATTGATTTATTGATAATAAACTAAATAACAACTGGAATAGAGGCGAAAATAAAAAAGAAAGTAAAGAGTCTATCACATAAATGCCATTTCATATTCTATTTAAGTTGTCATTCGGTTCATTTTCAATTTTATCCATATAATCTGCACTAGTTGCGTTGACTCTTAGTCTTAGGTAACTTTTTGTAGCTTTATTCAATCATGCAGTCGTGTAGCCAATATTCACGTTCAAGAACTCACCTTATGATTCAAATACCGCAAAAAGAAATCGAGCAGGAAGGACTTGCCCTTCCTAAACGCCCCCGCCACTGACAGCACCACAACCGGTCTGTCCTTGATGTCATCCTGCAGCAGCAACTCCTTCAGCACGTCCTCGTCAAGCGTGAAGGTGTGGTCGACGCCCGTGTTCACTACCTGCACCCCGTGCGGCCCGCTGCGGGGTGGGGGGGTCGGCTTCTCTGTTACTGGGGGGGAGAAAGGGGTGTTGTATGTTGTCGAGGTTTATACGTGGCGAGTTTTTGGACAGTTGTGAAGCGAATGTAAATATGCAATAGTAAATTTAGTAATACACTTCAATACAATCACATTCACTATTAAATTTCTAGATTATTCTATAAAAGTACTTCTACGAACGTGGAATAAGCTGTTTTAAAGAGTATCAGAAAATGCCAGGTGTTGTTTACACTCCCCGTTTCATAACATAACATCACGCTTTGTAATCCCCGAAAGGTCGGGTAGAGGTGTACCTAATAGCACACCCACATTTCGCAGTTATGTTTAAGTTCCATGTAATAGGGGCGAGCCTAATACCATCTACCGGGCACAAATCCAGACTCCGTGGCTGCTACTAAGAAATTTCTGGTGGAAAAACCCAATAACACTGCCCGACCCGGGACCCGAACCCAGGAGCTCATGCTCAGCAGTCGCGCTTCCGACCACAAGCCCAGCGAGGCAGTCAACTCCCCCTTGCGTGGAAGGATATCCACGGTTGGATCTCTTCCCGAGTAAACGACGCTTGTAACCGCGTAAGCCGATACGAGCTCATACGCGCAGAAAGATATGCTAGTCTGAAACCGCTCTTAGCATGGTTGTTATAGGGAGTTCTTAGCTAGTGTCAAAGTCAAAGATCAGATATGGGTATCATGTTCAGGGTTTAATTTAAAGAAAGGTTACATTCTAAAAAAGAAGTTATGTTTTAAACGAGAGAGTAAGATTAATCTTAATTCTTTAACCATTAGATTTGAATTAAAAAGAAATAATCTGACAGCTTTCCGAGAATAAGAAAATTCTAGTTTTTTTGTTACAATTTTAATAGAATAATTATACTTCTTCTTTATCGGGTGCTTCGTGCCTAACTTGGTGTCAGAGTGTTGATGCCGCCCATGGGCCTCTGACTTGGCTTTACATGCCGTCGAGAAATATCTCTCAGGCATGCTGGTTTTCAATAATGATTATTAAGGCGTTATTGTGAAGATACTTGTTAGATACTTAACGGAATGTCAACTCGTAACAACTAGCTTACGAGGTGGAATTATATAGCTCGTGTAAGACCATGTGCTTCTACAAAATTATATACTGTTTACATAAACAAAGCTGAGGTTACTAATGGCTCATAATTTATCAGTTTATAGTCGAGTAAATTATAATTAAGTGTGTAATGTGGGTAATGACAGCTTGACCAGCCTCTTGGCTAGCGACCAAAATAATTAATTTTGCTCCATTGAACTTGTAACATTTTGAGTATGAATATAATGAGTCTATGACACACAGAACATACACGGTGTTACATCGTGACACAAACTTAGAGCACCCTGCATTTTAATTACAAGCCGATAAGTCTACGGGGTTTCCCATCCGCAAAAATGGCCAACTGCCATTTAAACTTTCATGTGTTTAGGGAATAAATGTTCAAATATCATGTTCACATTAAATATTTAAAGCACTTTTCTTCAAAATTTATTGTAATAAACCCTTTCAGACCGTGTGTTGTCTTTTAGTGAATGAATTTATTATTTTTATTGAGTATACATTTTAAAAATGTAGACGCCTCAAGGTAAACACTTCAATGCCTGAAATATCAGCAACAATTCTCAGTGCCGCACGCGAGTAAAAGTGCGAGGTTGAATTGGAGTAAAGGTCGTCGCACACATGTCCCACCCGACCTATGCGATCATGTCCATTGGTCAGACAAGGCGACAGCTACCACCTCGTTTGAGAAATCGCGACAAAAAGGTAGATACAGGCAAAACATTGGGACATTGGGACCAGCAACTAGCCGCGGATTGTGATACGGTTTTTACCATCAATTGGCCCGCGGCTTCACCCGCGTCTATTCCGTGAGGTGCATAACACATCAATATGACATATCAAAATTTAACAGGCCGCCATTGCACCCTTTGAAGTACGGCCGGAGGGCACTAGTTTTTTTTATTAAATAGAAAAGTGCAAACGGACCAAACCATTTGGACGGGACGGTTGGCAATACTAAACGGAATTAAATCGCCGTCGCGAAGCATAGCAGTATGTGTGTTGCCACCTTAACTTATTCTTTCGCGACCTCAGCGGACGTATCGGAAGGTCGCAGATTATTGCTCGGCAGATACGCGAGAGGCAGATTAAGTGATACGGCACGAAGTGCGTTTTACATTGAAAATTGAGATAAAGACGTGTAACGAGACATTGGCGCCTATTTGAGACCGACTACAATCTCTTTTCAAGCTTGTTTAATTTGCTGTTTGAATCCACCAGGATTGAGCATTAAACTTTCTGCCAGTATCAATCGACTTTAGAAACCATAATTAATATTTTTAATGCGAATGTAACTCTGTCTGTCTGTTACATTTTCACGCAGTAACCGCTGCATAAAATGAAATTTGGAACCATGACAAGCGTCCCCTTTGGATCATTTCAGACCTCAAAGCTAGTTTTTAATTAAATACCAAGAACACCATTTTGGTATAGGATTGAGTACATAATTTTCTGGCAGAACAGGCGCGTTTTAAAATCTAAAAATTAAGCCAAAATGACTTAAAAACGAACGACAGACGATTAGTGATCGAAGTTAAAAACGTCATGCCTTCGATTATAGAAGTGGTCCATCTTCTTTTGGGTACAGACCCATTTTTAACATCGAAGTAGCCAAATGGCCCTACAGTCATTTAGGTATAGATAAAAACCTTTCAGAATAATTACGATAATGGCAACGGAACGATAAGTGATTCCAAAATAAGTAGGCCACCCCATTTCTTTATGAGGGCGTTCGTCGGGCGCCAATAACGGATTATATTGCGACTTCTAAAACGAATGATGTTCCACCATAGCATGGAAATTGCTACAGATAATGTAGAAATTAAGAACACATCTACAGCTTCATGTGGATGCCTAAAAGCGCTACAAGCTTACAATGAATAGTTGGAGAGGCAGAAAAAAGGACAAAGCTGGTCATCATCCTAATAATATACCTAACCCCTGGTCATCATTTATGGCCACCATCCAGGAATTGACGAACTACATATTTTTACCGCAGAACCACGGTCCTAGGCATTTGAGATAGGGTTACCATCGGGATTTACAAGAATAATATAGCCCTCCGCTCGGACAATGTCCGGTCTTTTCGGCTTGGGAAAATTATTTTTTGGAAAAAGGTATGTACCTAGAAATACATAAATGACTCCTGAAAAAAGAAAGATAAAAATATCCGGATTTTGCCAACTGTCAGGCTTTTTGTCTGGACTTTCAAACTTCGAAATGGTAACTCTAATTTGACGTGACTTTAAACATCATAACTCTACCTTTCGTCTTCATTAATCGGTTTACAACAAGATAATTCATGTTCCTCATGAATGTACTTTGTACACCTCTCACATTGTTAGTCCATCATACTATCAAGTCAAGGTCGTGACTTACGACAAATAAATACGTTTTTGTTTCGCACGTTGGTACAGAGTAAGTACATATTAATCAACTTAAGTTATTAACGACGCAAATAAGCGGTGGGATTTCCAATGATACCTGAGTTCAATGATGTGTTCGTAGGTGTACAAACTTTTTGTAACTCAGCAGGTGATGAGGATGACCGAAACTTATTGGGAATTTGCCAGTATTTTTAGACCGTAATTTATGATTGAACCCTTGAAGCAGGTAATCAATGGTTAACCTAACTTGTCTTCGTATCTTTTGTGCCCTATTCTGGGTTATTTTTACGAAGAGTGACACACCACCACATAGCCTACTTTGCTGTCAAGATTACGAGATCTGACTCGATAGGGCAAAACACGTTGAGCTTATCTATGTTAGTTTAAATTCCATAGATATTGTCTCTAGGCCTATTACTCAAACGTAGACATGCCGTTTTGGGGTTTCGGTCCCATAGAAAAACCGGGTTTTACTATAGGACTGAAAACGGCTAAAACGACGCGTTCAGTTCGGTTGTCGTGTCACTAAGAGAAACCCAAGGCAGCCTTCTCTTTTAATATCATTATGTAGATAATGTATGCATAAGCGAGAAAATGTCGCTATAAAGAAGATAGTAAACTGAATGATAAAGTTTATCGCAGTCTATAAACGAACATCGCGTCTTTTGATATAAAAATTGAATGCATTTTCGTATACTAAAACCGTGGTACTATAAGACGTTTCACGTTTCTACGAGTATAATGAAGATTTGTGCAAATATTTGAAGAGATAGTGCGAATTTTGTATGTATGTGGAGGATAATCTCCGGAACCACGGGACCTATTGGAAAAATTATTTCATCATTTGAAAGGTACATTATTACGGATGGACATAGGCTGTTATCATTTGTTCAACCCGAACGAATTCGGAGCCGACCGTTGGTTATAAGATAAAATTACAGCAATTTGGCTGTAGTTTTTGACAACCAATTTAAAATACAAGTCAGGTCCATTTGCACCATATACGGGGTGGAAGGGACACCGACGCGGACGCGAAAACGGAAACCACAGACTCAATACATCATTCTGAACCCCCCCCCCCCCCACATAGAAATTTTTCGTCGGTTATTACAAAAAAATCTGCTGATATTTTTTTGAATACCCCGTTTATCTCTATGTGTGCTAAACGTACCTTTTTAAAACATCGTTCTGATTCGGGTCAGTCATTTGAAGATGACAAAGACAATGATGTTTTAAATGTGGAGCGCTACACGAATTTACAGATTTTTGATGCTGGTGGGCCTAATTATAGGAAAATGAGGTTTTCTAGTGTTATACTTATAAATGTGAGTGATATTAGTAGGTACTTTCATTCTAAAAGTTAGTAACTAATATGGATTAGTGTTTGTTACAGTATTTCTGTAATGAACTTACTTGGAGCCTCGACCCTGGCAACAGGCTGTGACAACGCTAGAAACAATAAGAGAATATACGTTAAAAATCTTCTCTAGAGGGTAAACGATTTACTAAGTAACAGAATACTACTATGTATTTGTAATGAATGTTCTAGAAAAAACTTAAACGAAAAAAAAACAGAATCTATCAAAATCGCGAATACTATCGAGACTATAATAGGGTTTATAGAGTTACTATTTCGAAATTCCAAAAGTTCTGACCAAAAGCCGGACATTTGCCAAAATTCCGGATCTCTTAACTTCGAAAAGTAAGAGCAACGGTCAGATTCGGACGGGGGGCAAAGCCAGACATGTGCGGACTAATCTCAACAAATGGTAACCCTCAATGGGGAAAGTTATTCAGGAAGCTGTTAAATGAAAATGCTGTAATTGAAAAACTCAACGTGTACATACATATTACACCTACTTATTCATGCCTTTAAGGATCGCCGCCATCCTTAATGTGTGCAATAAGAAATCGATTATTGGCAACTACATACCATGCCTTAACTAGGTCATTATAGTACTTCAACACATTCAAATATACACTTGTCCGTCCACATTCGCAACACGGAAGCATGTAACAATGAATATCCTCGGCGCTACTAATTAAAGATAATCCGTACTTATACGTTGCGTGTCGACGCGGGAAGGTCAAGATATAAGTCCGTATCGTTATGAACAAGCACGGATATGTGTGTGTATTACCAAATATTTAAATAGTAAGATTTGCAGTCATTGCATTTATTTTGCGCGAAAAAGTGTTCACTCTCGGAAAAGAGAAGTTTCTTCTCCATACGAAACTTGCACGCGAACGTACTTTTTGCATATGGCCAACTAGAATCAATAATTATATTTCCTTAAAAAGTTTGCCTTCCATAAGGGATGAACGAGTTTACTGTGACTCTGTGAGATCAAAGTTAGGTGAAAAAAATTTCAGCATGAGTGAGCGAGAAAATACTACTCGAATTTCGAAAAAGAAACTAACGTAATTTTTTTTGGCGCGTTAGTGCGAGTCTAGCGATTTAAATATTTGTATGGACTTGTACGGATATGTGTATTACGTCCTAGCCGAAAACGAAGCTGATTAAGGGATTACAGTATTTTGTAAAAGGTCAGTTGTAAATTGAAATCTTTTTATGTAAAAAGGTCATCGGAGTTTTTTCCACCAGTGATCCGCAAAGGGAAAGAACGGCCTATAATGGCGGGGTAGGGTTTAGGGTCCATAACGTTCAGCTGGGCGCAAGTAATTCTAATCCCTGAGCACATTGTGATTACTTTCGCTCACTCGGCCTTTCTGAATGGCGAACTCCGTCGAAAAATCCGTGGGTAAATAGGTAGACGGGTTTTATGATTGTCAGGGTGGCTATGGCAATGGATACAGGATAGCAATGGAAGCAGTTGACGACAAGATTAGAATTATAGACTGTGTTGCCACTAACCAAGTGCAAGTTTTTAATGCAAAATTAGATAAATGACAGTATGAATACGCTCAGCAACCCTTCAGCAGTAGCGTGCCTAGGGGGGCAACAATACGGCAAGCAGACTGTTCAGAAACACTAACATCATGAAGAGCAGTAGGTTATAAAGGCAAGCCGAGCTTGTTGGCTTGTATGAAAGTACCGACACTAATATTCAGTAACTTCAGATTTTGCATCACTAACAATGTCAAAGAAATCCTTTTTCATTACAAAAAGGTTGGTTTTGAGTTGCTGCCAATAACACTTCTGTTCAAATCAAAGAAATCTTTATTCTCGTTAAAACAAGATTGATGTTTGGTCAGAGGTTAAATAACTGCGAAAAGACTGTAGGTACAACTTATTTCACGTTACTGTACGACTAAATTTTCAAATCAATGAATCGAACTATACCTATGAATGTTTCCAATAACATAAACATTTATGTACTTTAAAACAAGTTGTAACAAACAAATAGCAAATGTAATTCAAATACCGGAGTTAATAATGCAGACCGAATGAGTGGCGCATATTAATTCGTGGCGCAATGATTTTATAGATATTATTATGTCGAGTGTTGCTGACACACGTTTCTTTTACCAATACATATAATATGTAATTAACACGTAGTATTTTTATGGACATATTTATGGACATAAATTGATGAATAAAACTGCTATGACCATGCATGTTGAACTAGACATGACGTCTCACACATCATGGATGAACATCAGCGAATAAAATGTATGGGAAAGAGCGTCACGCCGAGGTTACATAACTGTGTGAAAAAATAAACAATACTTCTGGCTGTTTTCGCGCAATGGCCAGTTTTAGGAGGTGTGTTAAGTAAGTTCCCCCAAATTCGCCAGTTATCTGTCACATTGGTGTTCTTTTTGGTAGTCCGAAACTCCGAAGTTATAGCTTCGACGTTTTATAAGTGCCCATGTAGGATTGTAAGCCTATGTGGAATAAAAGATTTTGATAGAAGTGTGCAACGATAGAAAGTAGAAAGACATACTTCTTGTTAGAAGTCGATTAGATATTCTCGGAAATACTAAAGCGGCTGTACTATAAATACCATTAACGGTGTGTTCATATGGTTTCTTGTTGACTTGACAATAAAACGATTATAGATAGAATATCTATTTTTCAGCAACATCAGAACGAGCTGCCGAGACGGTAAAAGTGTTGGCAGGCCAACAGGCGGATGGATGTATAACATTCAGAAGATCGAGGGCAAGACCTGGTTGAGACTCGCACAGACCTGGGAAGAACGGCAAAAAGGAAGCAGCCCTATATTCAGCAGGGGGTGGAACAAGGCTGGCAGTGATAATGACGGTTTGATTTGTACAAGAAATATAACAACATAAAGCTAGTTATAACTACACATTAATATGAATACAAAAAGTGCTACGAATATTTTTTACAGCATGACATTGAAATAATAGCTACATGTTTTGATGGCAGGTACATCTACGAAAAACAACATCAAAGTCCAAATTGATTCTGGTTTTAGGATACAGAAATCAGACAGTTAATTGAAAATACGTCATCTCATTTTTTTATGAATATTACTAAATTGTTCCCTTGTATTAACCAATTGGTGATGTTGATATGCTAAGATCCAAGTAAACAGATTAATGGTCATTAACTTGCCCCAAAATACCATAGTTTTGCTCTAAAAACGACCATAATAGATTAATAATATATACAAGGTCATATTAAATGAGCTACGTAACGAAACTCCGCAGACGCGAAGTAAAAGTGATCGTCTTCGGTAAATTGGCATAATCACAGTTTCTCGGAAACATTCTATTTTCCCTGCAGGATATCCTTATGAGCAGTAGAATACACTTGGGGACGTTAATAGCGTTAACTTAAAGGCATGTTACTAGGTTTCTTTAAAGAGATCTTATTTTCGTTTAACTCTCTACGTATGTATTTTGAAACGAATGGAGGGGCTACAAAAGATCGCGGGTAAGATCTGCACGAGACTTACTAGACTATTGCCCCGATGACAAAAACTTGACTCATTGGCTGACGCAAGTTATCTGCGTCTTACAGTGGTTTATCCATCATCTTTAGACCACACCTTACCGCTACAGTAACCACAATATCAACTTCCTAATAGGCTGTTTATTAAACTTTCTCGGAATGACATAACGCTTTTGGCTGGTAATTCAACTCACACTTTCCAAATAGATTTGCCAAAATTCGGCTTTAGCAGCGGTAATGAAAAACTTTTAGGCCCGTTTGCACGACAGCTTACCAAATGCGTTTAACGCTAAACATGTTTAAAACATAATTCTGTGTCTGTCGTCTGCAAACGAATGACATAAACAGAATGAAATTTTAAATAACGTTAGTAATAAAGGCATTTAGTGATCTGTCGTACAAGCGGGCTTTAATGAACAAGATATTATCGAACAATGATTCATATTGTTTCATGTTGAGACATACAGAAGCATTAAAATCACCTCCAAAATTGGTCGATTTGCTTATTTGGCGCAATTAGATCCAAACACGACTGAACCATATTGATGGACTTCACACTAATAGTAAGTCAGACTTTGAACTGTTTTCAACAACAACAAAAAAAATGAGGAGTTTACGTTTTCCCAAATTACCTTTTAAAACATAATGAAGAAAACAATGCAAAACAGTGCAAACAAAGGCCAAATTTATTATCAACTCCTCCAGCACCTTGAGAGACCTGTCCAATGACACTACTAACGCTGCGCTGTCGACTGGCAGAATTCTGGCTGAAGCTATATATCTTGAAAGGAATCATAGACACAACGAAGAACATCATTATTATAGACAGCAAAACATGTTTAATTTTAGACATAAAAATACCATCTCTGGGGATAATTCCGCTTGTATCCAACTGAATTTAAATTGAAGTCGAAACGGAGCCAAAAAAAGTTGATTTTACCGAACAATTATAGTAGACATTTGTAATCGCATCCAAGAAGAAATCTATACTAGCAATAAATCAACTTGTTTCGTCATGACATTTCAATTACTAACACATAACACTTAAACACTCTACATCATAATTTACAAAAAGTCTAATTAAACGTAATGTTCAAACGATTGATGGAAATAGAACGATGTTTTAAAACGTTTTGATTTGGGGTGGAAGCGGGCCCGAATCTGCGGTCAAATCCAAGCTGTGGTAAAATTGGTTGGTCAAAACACCAACGAGACAGCGATATCGTACGATCATACTATACTGATTCGACACATAAAATTACGCCTGTACCTAATAGGGTTAGCTAGAGGTGTACCTAAAGGTTGAACCTCATCCAAAGGATAGGAGCAAGACGTAAAAGTGCCATTCCGTGCTGCCAGATGAGATTCAACCTTAATAGTACACCCATAAGTCGCCAGTTATGTTAAAGTCGTATGTCAGGTGGGTGGCGAGCCTATTGGCTTGAATCGGGCACAAATACAGACTCCGTGGCTACTACTGAGAATTTCCTGATGGAAAAATCCCACAACACTTTGCCTGTTTTACTGATTCGAGATTTAAATAAACTAGAAACCTGTTACCATAGTGCAGGTGTTGGAGAGGCTTTGTCATCTGTCAAATAGATCATCCATTACACAATATTGGCGTAAATACCCCCAGCATTAATAGCTAATGGTTCTGGTCTCGAGATAATCACACCTGTCGCTTTGGGCATGCGACCGGCGCAGACGCATCGGGCAGTGCCAAGCATTTACCGAGTGCCGGGGAACTTTTACTTTACAGATTTGTGATAGTAGCTGGTACCTATAGAATGTTACTATAACAGTCATCATCTACCAGCGTTTTCCTATGTTGGGGTCGGCTAAATGGAGCTACTGACTATATGACCTCCCTTTTTTTTCAACTCAGTTTCTTGGTAACATAGTAGTTCTTGGTAAAATTGGTTGCAAGACTTCCGGGCTTCAGACAACCCGTAACGACTGTCAAAGATCTACAAATGACAGCCGGGAGTAACGTCTTAACGAGAGAGAAAGTATATTAGGATGTTTTATGTTAATTTCGATATGTGGTCTGACCTGGGCATAGACCACCCAAGAAGTGTTATTGTTATAGTGCCTTTTGACGAGACGAAAACAGAAAGTTCAAACAATGCTAGAGCTAACCAATCCGTTCTCGGTTAGGGGCCATCTATAAATTACATCACACGCTTTCATGATTTTTTACCCCCCCCCCCCCCGTCCTTGTCATAGCTAGTCATATTTGTGAGACTCCCCCTACTTAGTGTGACGTCACCTATTTTGCAATATCACATGTTCATACACATAGTGTTGGAAATATTTTTAAGTTTTCTCACTAAAACCACCTTCTGGCTGGGGTATGGGGACACGTTTGCAATCTCCACAATCACCCCAACACCGCTCATAACTTGGCTTTATTATCTCGCGCTTAGAGTAAAATTGCATTCCGCTAGCTTCTTCTGGGACATCACACCAAGAGCATTAGCTATTATAGCATGTGTCTCATGCGCCTAATATTTTAAGACGTCAAATATAAACTCAGACTTGGTGGAACAGTTTATAAATACAAACCAAATCTGGAAGTACCTCCATACATCAGCAGAATATTTACAAGATACAAGCTCAGACATCGATTTATACAACATTCGACACAATATGTTAAGGGCTCCACATCGGAAAGTTAAACAGTAAACATACAGACAGAAGCACACTCACTTACTTTGAATGTCTTTATAATTGACACGCAAACTCAGCTTGCCTACCACCTCACTGCCTGGAACACAAGTCATACAGTTCAAATACTTGTAAGGTAGAAAAGTGGAGCGCGCCAAATGTTGACATGTTTTGTATAGGAATCGGAATAACAGAAGATGGTTATCAGAATGAGCAGCTGTACCTAAGTCCATAAAACCTGTCACAGAATCATGTACGTTTGCCCAGCACGGCCCCTCAGAATTTGCATTTATGGTGTACACCATTGCAATGTACTCGCCTCTAGCAGTATATGTACCGATTTCTTTTTCAATGTACCTCTATACTTTTGAAGAAATATGCAAAAAAAGGTGGCCGTGCCAGCCAAACGCTTTCAGCACGGCCCCCCATGTAACTTGAATAATACATACCGTATTAACAAATGTCTATAACTCAAGAAATGTACTCTATTAATACGTTATATGTGCCGCAACAGTTATTGTGAATTCATAATAACAAATAATATATAGATGTGGATAAGGGGCCGTGCTGGAAAAAATCATTTTAAGAAATATCTAAAAAAGACAAAACATACTTAGCCAAAAACTATTAAAAAATAATTGATGTTTAGCAAGTAACATATGTACCGCATTGATTTCTCATACAACTTGTTATATTGTGAAAAATAAATCTATTTTAGTTCATTCAGCACGGCCCTCTATAGTTGCCTATATCTTTTTAAATAAGCCGTGTATGTTTACAAAATTCGACTTCCTGAATAATATATAGGAGTACATTCCTTTCAACTAAATTGCAATTCTGCTGTATCAATACTTTAGAAGATAAATTCAATCTAAAATATACATACATTAAAACTGATGGGGTGACCATGATTTCATATATTTGGTAGGTAGGTACATAAATGTTCTATATTTATGTACTTATATTAATTAAATTATGTGACTACATTGAAATAAACATTCTTTTTACCCGACTGTACCAGAAGGACGGTAAGGTTTTTCGAGTGAATGAATGTAGATATGTAGCAACCTTCATTTCTTTGGCACGCTTTGTAGTCTAAACGGCTTTATTAATTTCAACTTGAGAGATGTCGTTAGATTCGTCTTAATTGTGAGAATGACACAGGGTAGGTATATAAAAATAAAAATAACTGATTCTTGGCGTCAAGTAGGTAATTAATCGTTTTCTTTTCCTCAAAGCCTATCTAGTGGGATAATATATTAAATAAACGAATTTCTAAGTGGACTAGCTTTAACTTACGGTTCGGCTCGCGTGGTAGAAATAAAAAATATATAAAGCGTGCTTATAACCTTCCCCTAGAAAAAACACAACTTATAATATGTTTAAATAAATGTTATTCAGAATGAGAAATGCTAAAAAAAAACAAAATATTCAATGTTTCTCAAAGTTTAAAATTTGTCCGCTATTGGGTAATTTATTTAAATAATTATGTGTTTATTCATTACATCTTAAAAAATAATCATTAAGTATAATAATATATTATCAGTTAATTTTGTCGTGTGCGATCGCTATTAGTTCACTGACGCTACCGTAATTTTTAATGCGGCGCTGGTGTCGCGGTTACTTCATGTTGCGCTTGAGTGTTTATTGACAGTCACATCTCTACGCGCATAACAGACAGTAGTAAATATAAATACTGCTCAAATAATATGAATATTCATGGGTCGTGTGTTTGTGCAGTGAATTCTATTTCAAGGACGAAAATGGATTGTTAAAATAAACGGGTAAGTAAGTTTTAAGTTATAATATAATTTATTTGTATTTAAAAAATAGATTTGATGTAAGTATATCTAGGTAAGTGCATGTAGGAATTGAACTTGACCCTAAAGAAGATTGCGTAAATATTAAAGTTACACGTTGTATGCACATAAGATAATGCAAAGCACATTAAATCAGTATGCTAGATTTATTTAATGTTATTTAAAAATACCAAAATGTATGAAGCACCAGCTTACGACACAAATCTTTGCAAATTTTCTTTTTTTACAAATCTTTGCATGAGTAGTAGACATGCGCATAACAGTGCATCGAAAGTCAATGCCATATGATATGCACCGGTTCCAAAGTACATCAACTTTTGATATGCACTTTAGTACATATCAACCGGCCATGAGGGCGGTCGATAAATACGATTTATATACTATGCACTGCGGTTGATAATAGCAACCGCAGTATATAATATATACTGCGATTAATAGTACATAGGGCATACCCATGTCACTTACAGACATGTGTATACACTATGCAGAACATCACTTCTTGAGATATAAACTGTAACGCAATGGAATAGGGTTCATTTTAACTTGTGGTGGCTAAGCTATGCTTCGGTCTCATTCACTCTCATTATAATTTGTATTAGCTGTCGCGGGTAATGCGTTTCACGTCAGAGTTGGCGAGCCATACATATTACATGCACTCTTTCTCTCACTCATTGCCCGTGTGATACGAATGAATGCGATGACATAGTCAATGCGGTGTATAGTACATATCTCGATATCTCGGGCAATGCGAGTGAATGTATACACTGCTCAGTGAATATGTACTTTGTGATATCAACCGCAGTGCATATCCATGTCTAATGAGTAGTTCTATTATTAATTATTTCTTACATTAAATTTATTTTGCTAACCATAATATATGATAGCAAACTGTGTAATGAGCCTACGATTATTATGTTACCTTACATAATTAATCATAGTTTTTGTTTAATTGTGTTCTGTTCATTTACAAGCAAAACCCAAAAGTGCTTCGTAGTTATATAAAAGAAAATACTTGTGTATCTAGTAGTATTAAGCCTTTACAATTATTAGGAGTTACATTTCTGTTGATTTTACGCCCAGAGTCCATAGAAATTTACCTACCATCTTTTAAAATTTTAAGGAACTCTTCAATATAGTGGAAATATACCTACTTTACCCACTATACATATATAGAGTACGTAAATGTGACACGCAAAAGTTGAGATATACAATTTTCGGACGCTATTTTAAACTTAAAGCGGCCCGTTGGCAGCATCGTTCATTCATTCAGCATTTTTCACTTAAGAATTGGTGTAATCATACTGAGCAGTAATTATAAAAAATGTTGAATAATTAGGGTATCAAAAATAATTATCACTTTATATTAACCGTTATTTATTAATATATTTAGTAAATAAATAGGTAGCAAAATTATATATAAATCTAAAAAGAAGTTACGTAATTCACTATAAATATTTGTACAGATTTTTTTTTCTTCAGATTGATACAATTAATGGTGAGGATGGGCAAGAAAAGTGATGTAGCATTAGATGTACAGAAACAACTATTTATGAAAAATCGACATCAGCTCAAAGGACCGAAATATGATAGAAATGTGTACCAGAAACTAGCTGAAGAGCTTAATTATGCTATGTCTCCGAAAGCATTGTACCTAAGTTATAAAAGAAATTTTCTGGGCACTAATGACCTCACACCGGAGCCAACAAAAATTGATGACAAACTAGGAAACATTAGTGTTGGAACGACACCTTTGAATTCGTCTAAGAAATCGACACCTTTGCCTGAATCATCCGAACATAGTAAAAACGAAGATAGAAATAGAGTTATTTTTAAATTTCCTGTGGATATTCACGAGTGGAAAAAAATACAGCCAATACGCAGCACTTTTCGACGAAACGATAAAAAGAAGCCATACCTGAGATATGAAACACAAAACCATTCCTAAGTATAAATGGTCCTGCCTTTTGAGGCAAAAGCTTTGGAAACATTTTAAATTGCCATGTACAATATCTTTTAAAAATTATAACATTAATAGCAATGGAATTACCTTCCACGGAAAATGTACTCAGTGCAACGCAAAAGTGCGTATTCATGACACCGAGAAGACAGACAAGGTCGTCGAATTTCTTTGTGAAATTATCAACTTAGATAATAACTTTAAGCATGACCCACGAAAGAAAGTTCGTTGTACTCCGTACTTGAGACGAAAATTATCAGATAATTTAAAAGAAAAGCCAGCAGCCATTGTTCATAAAGATCTGGCACGTCGCACAATGACATTCGGAGATACAGAACCACCTACATTGCCATCTCTTGGAGCACTCAGGATAATCCGTTATGAATCTAATAGTCAACATTGGTATCACAAAAATGAATTAATGTCTTTGATAATTTTAGCTGAGAGCGTCGAGTTCTCTAATATAATTCAAGAAATACTTATAAAACCAACATTTCATGTACACTATTGGTTAGAAGAACAACTCAATTATTATAGACACTATTCTAAAGTAGTTGACAGAATAACTATTTCCCTAGATGCTACTGGTTCTATTTATAAAACTAACAACCTAACCAAGAAATTATTTTTATACGTAGTAATGTTAACTGCTAATAATAGCTTGAAATCTGTACCCGTCGCCCAAATGGTTAGCAATTCCCATACCAAAGAAACTATTGCGGATTGGTTATCTAAATGGGCAAAGAATATCACTTCGCCCGCAGAAGTTATAACTGACGACTCATCGGCTTTGATTGCGGCTGTAATTAATTGTTTTACAAAATTTAACTCAACCAAGGATTATTTAGAGGCTTCTTTTAAAGCATTAGAAGGCAACTTCATTGTACCTAATTTATATATGAGAATTGATACGAGCCATTTTATTAAATCTATTCGTAAAATTTCTTTAGAAAACGCACCAAAAAAAGTGAATTTCTTATTTGTTCAGTGTATTCTTTACATTAAAAAAGCAGAAAATATTAATGTCATCAAAAACATCATCGATAAACTGCTAGCTATAATCCTGTCTAAATATCATTCCAAGGATTGTACTGAAGCCCAATATTACCTGAGAAGTGTACTTCAAAATGTAAATATTAAGGAAATACATGATAATATAACTGAAGATGACTCTTTATCAAGTGATGACCGTTACTGTTTACATGATGACGTTCATGTTGATACAACGTTTAATGAGCTGAATTTCGCGAAGTGGTTTGAGGAAACTGTTACACATCATAAAGAAGAAGTTTGTGTAACTGGCCCTCTAAATGATTTTTATTATCCGCCCTTATTAACGACAATAAAACGACTACTGCGAAAATTGCCCCTGTGGTCGAATGTCATGATGCCATTATATAAATCAGATAATAAAAATCCTTCGTCGAGTGCATCAGAGGATCATTTTAAAACTTTAAAACACTTGCTGCTGAAATCTAAAATAACAAAACATAGAATTGACGTTTTCCTGCAAAGACATATTAATTATTTAAAAGGAGAGTTAAATATTGCAGCGAGTAAATTTCATATAGAACCTGGCACTGTAAAAAAAACAAATCGCAGGACGACAAAACCCATAAGTAAAAAACAACAAAAACCGAAACGACAATTTGTTCAAGACTCAATATTTAGCGATCAACCAACATTTGTAGAAAATTGGGGAGGTCAAGCAGACAAGGCCGTTAATGTAAAGCCACATACCGGTATAAAATTTATAAAAAATGGTAACATGATTAAAAATTCAACAGTCGTTAACACATGCGGTTTTGATGCAATAATGTTTTTGATTGCATTTGGCTTTCAGTCGTTTTCTAATTTCAAAATGGAAATTGAGTCAAAAGATAATAAACTTCGAGACTATATAAATCTCATGTTAAATGAAAATGTTGACAAAGGTACTGTGTATGAAATGAGAAATTACGTTTGTCATGAATATTTTGACCGGCCAGCGCATGTAAAGATAATAACAGATTGTGAATGCAATGTCGCTAATTTGTATGAGCAAATGTTTACCAATTTATTTTACAGTGCTCAGTTTATAAAAGTTTGCACAAAAGAAGAATGTCAATATTATGTAGAAATCATAAGACCTTTTATAGCTTTGAATATTAACATAATTAACACGTTTGGTATTTTGGCATTAGAAGAATCACTTGCTATCGAAACTACTTCTCAAATTTGTAAAAATAATTGCGGTGGAACTGTCATTTCAAGTTATAAATTACAAAGGATTATAACCTTTGATTTAAATGGAACAGATGCAATAGTTTTGTGTAATATCCCGGTCACTATTAATATTCAAAATCAAATTTATGGTGTCGTTGGTGCCATTGAATATGTAGGGAATTCAGAGGGAACTCTGGGCCATTATAAGTGCCATACGCTTAGCCATGATCTGTGGCTATGTTATGATGATTTGGCCTTGAAAATTAACAACAGTACAGTGGAGTCGATATTTTTACACACTCTTACTTACGTTTTAGTGAGTGATATGTGATATTTTATACAACTAAAAATAATAACTTTTACGAATATTCCGCTTTCACGTCGGAGCGGAGCTCAGGGTTTGCTGAATATGATCCTATGAGTGACGGCTCTGGTAATTACAGTGAAACCAGAATATGTTTTTGAGCCATGGTTTTTAAATACATGTATTTTGTAATAATTTAAAGTTAATTTTACACTATTTAAGAATCTGGTAAAGACTAGTTGCTAAAAATATGCATATGAAACTGTGAACTGTTTAATAAGAAGTCAATACTGTTGTAATGTCATCTGTGATTACTTTTAATAAGTTAATTTATGTACTAGTTTTTCTATGATTATTCCATAAGTAACATAATATTAGTAACATAAACGAACAATATTCTAATTGTTATAGTCGTTGAAAAACATCTGTGATTACGTGGATTTAATTAATTGCCTGTGATTATACCAAATAATTAAAGCGATTCATGCAAATAAATATTAGTGTAATGTAAGGTTCAATCAATATGATTTATTGAACGCGTATCTGTGATTTTTTAAGATTTTTAAGCTCTGTAGTGTTATTGAGACATAGGTTGTTATTCCATGTAAACGAACTAATCTGTGAAATGTAATGAATCTGTGATTTTATTGTAATGTATGATTTTTAAGACTTTGAGCTATGTAGTCTTAGCGACACTAACTTGACACTTGTACGATTATCGACCTATTATGTATAAGTACCTAGTTATCGTTTATATAGTTTACCATATTGTTGATTTGTTTATTTTATTAAAGATTTACTCAATTTAAGCAGTATTTTTTATCCTATTTTCATGTAGAATCATGGTCACCCCATCAGTTTTAATGTATGTATATTTTAGATTGAATTTATCTTCTAAAGTATTGATACAGCAGAATTGCAATTTAGTTGAAAGGAATGTACTCCTATATATTATTCAGGAAGTCGAATTTTGTAAACATACACGGCTTATTTAAAAAGATATAGGCAACTATAGAGGGCCGTGCTGAATGAACTAAAATAGATTTATTTTTCACAATATAACAAGTTGTATGAGAAATCAATGCGGTACATATGTTACTTGCTAAACATCAATTATTTTTTAATAGTTTTTGGCTAAGTATGTTTTGTCTTTTTTAGATATTTCTTAAAATGATTTTTTCCAGCACGGCCCCTTATCCACATCTATATATTATTTGTTATTATGAATTCACAATAACTGTTGCGGCACATATAACGTATTAATAGAGTACATTTCTTGAGTTATAGACATTTGTTAATACGGTATGTATTATTCAAGTTACATGGGGGGCCGTGCTGAAAGCGTTTGGCTGGCACGGCCACCTTTTTTTGCATATTTCTTCAAAAGTATAGAGGTACATTGAAAAAGAAATCGGTACATATACTGCTAGAGGCGAGTACATTGCAATGGTGTACACCATAAATGCAAATTCTGAGGGGCCGTGCTGGGCAAACGTACATACAGAATCGACGATGAAATGGATCTTTTTTGACAATGAACTTATAAGTTACGACGTGCTTTTTTGAGAATTTAAAACGAATTCGTTTTTGACTGTTTAGAAGTTACGAACATTTTCGACAAATCAAATCAAATGTTATTTAAATTAGGCTTAGAAATACCACTATTTGGATGTCACATTAGACAGTCCCCAAATCGTCCGCCCTTTACCACTTCCTAGTGCTTAAGGTGGGGAGAAGTAGCGTAACAAACTCCCCAGTGTCACATCTGACAATTAAAACTAGTGATGGGATACACTAACCACCAACCCGTAATGGGCCCGCATAATGGATTATAAGCCACATCCTCTCACTGAGACGAGGCCCTGGTCGTAAACGTGGGGACGTTATCGGCTGATTATGCTATCACACGACCAAATATTGCGGGAACCGATTTTCTAACCCTCGACTTAGGAATTCTGCTTTTACCATTAGTACGAAAATCGTGAAGAAGACAGCTGACACTTTCACTGACCGTAATAATTACGTACGCAATGAGAGATTACCGGTGCATTCGAAACACAGGTCTGGCGCGCTCCCAAACTTGACGCGAATTATGTCAATAACCTGCTTGGAACTGCTCCAATAACGGGAATATTCGGAAACTATTCATCAGCCTGAGAATATGATGTTTTATAGACTTTCTTCGTAATGACGCGGAACGATTGGATAGGGTGTTTTGGCACAACACAGCCCTTAATGGTTTAGAGATTGCAATAAGGTCATTCGGTCATGTAACCATGTTTTTGCTTGCGAAGTTTCGGATCTGATATTATCGGGACCACAACCTGACGCCACTGAAAAACCCACTTTCTGATTGTATCTTCCACGCAATGCAAAGGGATTTTAAATGATGAACTACCAAGGCAAACGTTTGACGTTTCTATAATGAAGCGAACAGCTTTTATTTAGCGGCCAAATAGATATCAGTTACTTGTTTTTGACTGTTCATATTTATGGAGGATTTGACAAGACTTATGTCACGTCTGTAGTTGTTGTTTTTAGATCTATAACTAAAATAGCTTTACTCACTCACGAAAAGTATTTCAACTATTCTGTTATTTTAAGAGACAAAGGCTAACGAACTGTCACTGGACATACAATTATAGCCCATAGGTACACGCTTACCTAGGACCTCTCTCTACACGGGAAGAAGCTCAAAAACGGCTAGTTTTACAAGATTCATGTCTAGATCTATACTGTAAGTGTAAGTTGCGTGCTATGTTGTATCTGGCATGCACCCAATAACCAGGAACCGGGCGCTGATTGAAAATAATTTCTGTTACGCGAATCGTATACGTCTACTTTGATTTTTCGACACTGATGAATGTATTTTATGGCACGTGTATGAAAATAGGACACGGTTTTAAAATGGGAGTAAGAAATAATGTTTTTATGTAATGTAAAGCTTGGAGCTTCCAATGGTATGCTGATATAACATAGTGAAGTCGAAAATATATCTTCCGATCCGATCTGGGCAAACTATTCAAAAGTGAGAAGTGATACTACAGGGGCAGCCTTGCTGGCCTAGTGGCGGTGGCTGGTGAATGTTACTGCTTATCATGAGGTCCTGGGCTCGATTTTCAGTCAAAAGGTTTTTAAGTTCTTCCATCAGGAAAGGTGGCCCCTATTACATGGAATATGGGACTTTATTGGCGAAATGTGTACTATAACACATCGTCGATGAAGTCTCAACTAATGACTATTCTCAAAATCTGCATAGTATGATTTTTATAGTGCGAACCATATATTATAACCCAAATAAAATACCCAGCTACCGGAGCCCTGACAGTGAACTCAAGAAAACAAAAGCTGTTGCGTAAAATTCCGAAATGGTGGCAGTTTGCAAAAGTGAATGGGAGCAGACCGCAATAAAGCAGCCGAATTACCAGCTAAAGTAATCAAGTCATTAATATCGGAGTCAATGAGCATATATTTCTGGTAGCTACTTGATACTTTAGTGCACGTTTTGAGGTCTAGGTCAATTTGGATAGTCCTGAAACTGATTATGCTAAGCTAATTCATTTTTAGGTCACGATTAAGGTCTATTTTTAAATGCTGATGTTTAAAGAGAAACAGTAGGTAAGCACAGATTACACATTTAAAATTGCCAATATTTAAAGAGCTGTGAATGTTGTTTTTGCAACCTCAAATGGCACCAAATAATTAAAATTATACCGCATTTGAAGTCGTACTGACCAAAAATCTTTCACAGATGGTTATGAACTTAGCCTGTGTTTTTCCATACACGAGAAACGGCATTAGGTTTTAAAACCAGGTACTACATCCATCAAATCTTGTCAAAAGCGTATCCGCTTTTGACAAGATTTTGACTAGACTAAGACCAGGAAAGGAAATCCAGTGACTGTCACGCGAGACTTCTTCGCACAAGATCGTGAGAATAACGATAATATTATAAGAAAACAATCTCCGTCTTCCGTTCTCTAACACGCAAAACAATTTAAAATGAAGAATACATTATAGGTTATAGTTAGCATTATAGTTTGTCACTATATCAAGTAGAAACTGCTGAGCAAATGCAGATGGAATTCAGAGGACAAAATCAGAATACATTCTGAAATCACAAATTCTTGTAATGGGTCGGTTTTTCAGATAGGACAGTCCAAGAATGCAGTTAGCAATTACTTCAAAAATAAAGGAAGGTTAAGAACGTTTTCTTGTTGCTACAACGATTACTGCCCCTTCTCAAAAATTCACCCTGTATAGAGGTACAGGTGGAATCTTTTTGCAGAAACCTCGTTCGAGTTGAAAATACGTCACGAATGCGAAGATTTCCACTAGAGAGAGACACAAATAGAGGCCTATACGCAGCAGTGGATGAGTGAATGAATTATTTATTTTCCAGAATATAGGTATATATGACATGGAAGGTATATGAAGTCTGGTTGCATATGATGATGATGATGATGAGTAACCGCTTTTCCTTCAAAAGACGCAAGTAATGCCGCGCGGGTGTAATGTTTTGGTCATGGGAATAAATTATCACTTCATCGAGTAAACTTAAGAGATTATTCAAATGAAGTCGTTGAACCGAAACTAATGATGTCATACACGTTTTAAAAACCGTTACTTTGCATATTTTATGTTTAGTTTGATTGGAATCATAAACATGTTTTATGGTGAGAAATAACTTTGTGGGGAAGTCGTCAACACGCAGCAGTAAAAAATATACATTCCCATATTTTTTAACCATCTTTATCATTGCTTTGCTGGAGTGTCCGAAGTGTCCCAACAACTGCTCTTTAGGAGGACCTAAGAGACGCCACGGACGCCGCAATTAGCGTGGCCACTGGGCCCAAGAAATTTAAAGAAGTCGTACTATCGACACGAAAGAAGAAGAAGATTACTTTTATTTATCCGATAGTCTATCTAAGGAAACAATCTATCCCCAGATCAACATTCTAGTTTTAGAAGACCCCGCGAATGGATAGAGATACGAATAGAGTGTAATTTTCCTACGGGCTTTTTTAAAAAGAACCAGTCTTCCATCCTAAATGAAACATTGTAGGAATCAAGCAGGTCTATAAGATCTTATAAATGCATAGAATAATTTACGTACCTATCGAGTACAAGCAATAGTAAGTTATGTATGAAGAACTATAAAGTTTATAGCACAGATAAACATATTAAACAAGCATGTAACTACTACCTTTTTATGTTTTGAGTAGTTTAACATGGTACATATGTATTGAAAACCAGGTTTTACGATTTTTGTGAAGGAAACATTTCAACTCTAACCCCGTGTTTAATACGTGTTCTGCCTAGCTTTTGCCTATTTACGTTGGGGTCGGCTTCCAGTCTAACGAAATGCAAGTGAAAAGCAGTATTTACATGGAGCGACCGCCTATATGATCTCTGCAACCCAGTGACTGGGTAATACGACAGCCCTTCTAACCCCGTGTTTACAACAGAGTATAAAACACGCATTCGACATGTTTGTCTACGGTTTTGTGTATCGTTTACATCTAATACAAGATGTAAGTTGTAAACAAAACTTGCAAAAAGGTCGACAAAATAGTTAAACCATACATGTTGGAAACAATATCAATACCTACAATGTTTTTTTACAAGATTTGTCGAAAACAAGTATCACAACTTGTGTGAAATGTAAGGAATCAGAAAATGGAAGGAAAAATTGTTGGAGTAATGATGTTTCTAGTGTTAATGCATCTTTAGAGACTAGATACTGAAAGTAGACGCACGAAACAACATAAATCTTAATATACAATAAAAAATTAAAAATGTTTTATATCATTATTACACGTTGTACATTATACAGTTGGTGGCGTCTCCTTTTAAGCATAGGTATAGATGCCTGTGCTAGGCGGCGTCGCTCTTTTATATCTTACAATAATTAGTGTAACGTGTTACTAAACAAAAGTTTATGAATTAATATTTTTTATTTGTAGTCTTGTTATTACTGAATGCAAACTATTCATATTTATTAATAGACTACAAGAAATAACGTACTCGTTAGCCTTAAAATAATTAAAATCGAAAGGAGGTGGAGGGCAAATATTTGTGGTTTTTTGTTCGACTTTCAAGAAGTGCTAATTAATATTTTCGATATGGCTAATATATTTTTCAGCTTCCAGGTCTTTGGCCACCACGATTAGTTATTTGAAACAAAAACTAACTCATGTTTGCATTACTTGTAGATAAAAAAAAAATCTCAAACCACATTAATTCACCAGAAATACTTTTAAAAGAAATTCTAAAGAAGCTAACGGCATTTAAAAGGCAATAAAACGCAGAGATAAAGAACATTTAAACGGAAGATTTGGGCCAAACCAAATATAGCTAAATAATACTAAACCCGAATCATTATGAAAACACGTCGTTGTGTGAAAATAAATTGATGTAATAGGGGGCAAGCCTATTGCAATAACCCTGGTACAAATCTAGACTCCGCGGCTGCTACTGAGAAATTTCTGATGGGAAAACCCAATAACAACAGACATGTTTATATTAACGTTGTTCATAATTTTGCTGTACCTAGCCTATTTGTTATTCTAGGTCATAGTCTAATCGGTGTACTAAATTCCATGCAAATCCGTCTAGCCGCATAACAAACATACGCATAAGTACAAATACCATTATAATGTCAGTGTCACACTATTATTATGAATGTTATCACACTTGTGATTAATTTATTATAAACGGAATAAATGGAAATAGACTGAAATTCATAGGAAAATAATTAAGGAACATAGAATTTGGTATGGGCACAATGATCGAGATAAGTTATCGACGTATATGAATATTAATCTCAATCTATTACAAATTAAAGCTACCATTTGATACCAGATTAAGATAGTCGCACTTTTTCGATGTTTTCTTATCAGTTAATCGTTATCACAAAGAAGTTAACGTGGACGAGCCGAAAGGGGTATGTAAAGATAGTAGCATGACTGTATGTAATGAAACTGCATGTATAACTTCTTTATACATACATAAGCGGAGTATGAGGAGCTCGTGGCTAAATAATAACAACCGCTCGGGTCGATCGTCAGGTTAAGCCGCGCTTGCCTGGGTTGGTCCACCCATTACATACAGAGTTTCATCCGTGCCTCGGAAAGCACGTTAAGCCGTTGGTCCCGGCTGTCATTTGTAGATCTTGGACATCATAAATAAGGGGCCATCCATAAATTATGTCTCACGTTAAAGGGGAGAGGGGGTCGACGAAGTGTGACATTGTGTGAGAAGGGGTAGGTGGGTCCTAAATTTTAAAATGTAAGTATTAAAAAACTTAAGAGCGTTTACGTCTATCGCGCGAAGTCAAGTTTAGGTAATTCAATGCATTTTTTACACACACAGAAGCGCGCGTGCCTGTGTGCATAGCGCTGGCGCGCTCTCGCGCGGTATAGTCAAACTAACCCACTATGATCCGTTCGAGTGCAATTGTTGTAGTAAAATTTAATTTGAATTTGAACGTACACGGATTACTAAAGTACGAGTGCATAAAATAAGTATTCAATAATATATTGCAAGTATAGCTATAATTATGATTAATATTAAAGTCGTTTTTTAGTTATTCAAACATGAATTTGTTGATCTAAACTTTAGAAAGAAACCGAACTTCGTTAATTATTATTGATTTGTGACTGATTAATAAATATTTCTTATGCTATTCAAATAAATCACTTTATACGGATTTACTTACGTTTATTTTATATTATATTTTAACCTGACGCGATGTTCCTCTTAGTGACACCTCTTATGAGGGAAATACAATAGGTTGGCGTTAACTTTAAAAACAATTTATGTTCTTATTTACAAAAAAATAAGTAAAAGTTTTAATAAATAAAATTCGTATGTAAAAAAATTGGGTAGATATTGGTTGTCAATAAAAATATTGTCAGTCATCAAAAATAATAATAAAAAAATTTAATCATCAAAGTACCAAGATTTTTTAATCACACTATAAACGTCCGCTATCCTTCCAAGTACGACTAAGGTCAACTCGGGTCAGGCAGAGCGCCGAGCGACATGTCCTCTCTCTAGAAAGCCTCGCGGCGGTCTGATTTGAAATTGCTCGCGCGCAGTGATTTATAGTAGTTTTCAAATATTTATAGAAAAATAATCACAGTAAATTATTTGAAATTTTAAATTGGATGTTTTAAAGCATATGTTCTTCTATTATATTATGCTATTATTATATTAAATCAAGTAAGATATATCGGTGAAAAAATCATTTTAATTCCTTAATATTTTACATTGTTTGAACTTTAATTTCTTATATAAAGAAACCTAAATCAAAAAATTTTCTTCTCCAACTATATTCCTTAGGATCTTACCAATAGGTAAAAAAAAAATCTAATTAGGTTTGCCAGTGGTTTCCTATAATTAGAGCGTCGAAACTGACGCTAAAAGGGAAATTAAGAAAACCTCTGTTGAGTTATCTTGATACAATTTACCAATACTCTATTAATTGAAATATTTTTCTCCCCAACTATTGAGACAACGAAATTTTCTAAAGTTATTAGTAATTATCATTTTTGTATAATAAAGGGTTGATTGTATTAAAGGGTTTGAAAAGTACTGTTTTGGAGTCAAACAGCGCATGGACGGCGTAAACGCTCTTAATTTGAACTATTAACGAAAAACTTGAAAATATTTCCAACTCCATCTGTGTTAACATGCAAAATTGCAAATTATGTGACGACACACTAGGGAAATGTGACCAGCCGTGACAAGGACGGGGGGTCAAATAATCATGAAATTTGTGTGACGTAATTTATGGCCCCTTACAGGTAGTCAGTGGCCCGAAAGACTGACAACCAGTCTTACCAAGGGGTATCGTATTACCCAGTAGGAAATGGTTTGTGGAGTTCAGCTAGGCAGTCGTTCCATGTAAAATACTGGTATTCAGCTGCATCCGGTTAGACTGGAAGCCGACCCCAACATAGTTATGTTGGGAAAAGGCTAGGCAGATTATGAACTTCTTTATACATACATAACCTCACCCCTTTTTCTCATAGGGCTCTGCAGACACCACAGAACCTGCCACATATTCCTTTCGTCTCGTCTACGTTCATACACATAGTCAGACCCGCAGACGGGTTGCTATTTTAAAACATATGCAAATAAATTAAAGCATTTACTTCAAATATTTAAATTAAATGTGCCTTCACAGTACTTAGGCCAAGCGTAAATGTGTCATTACTGAAAAGAGCGAGTTCGCACATCCTTTTACAATACTTTTCAAATATAATTAATCAAGTATTGGTACAGTATGGCGAACTGTGTGGCTTGATGTGAGTTTAAGTGATTGTAAAAGCACCCACGACACGGGAGAAATACCTTGTGCGAGGAAACGTATAAAAAAAAAACTCTCGCTTAAAATTATGAAGGAATCAAAACTAAAAGATCTATTTGAGGAGTATTCATTAATACTAATATTGAAATGCATTTATTGGTTATCTGTAAACCGCAAGTATAGTCTTTATTCCCAGGTAAATTAAAATTAACATAGGCTGAATTTACTGCAAAACAATTTTCTTAAACGGTTCAAATTCTATAGGCTTACTGAATAAAAAAAACCTTTCGAGCATGAAATCAATTACATTCATCATTTGACACGCTCAAGGCGTCAATTGAAACTAATTTGATTAAATTCAATTGACTTTTTATGATGCCGAAATTGCTGTAATATTTAATACGAGTAATATTATAAAAAAAAACAGAGCGTCGTCAAATATGAGAGCTATTTTATTTAGTAGCTCATCATCTGCTTTGTTTTTTCCAAGTTTGTTGGAGTCGGCTTCCAGTCTAACTAGATGCAGCTACCAGTATTTTACATGAAGCGACTGCCTATCTGACCTCCCAATCCAGTTACTGGGTATTGTATTGTATCACGGGCTGGTGTCGGCAACTCCACGTCCAAAGCGCGTATTTTGCGTACGGATACAATTATTCACACTTTTATGTGCTAACTACTCGTTACGCCTGCCAAGGATCTACAAATGAACGGCATACCGTGCTTTCTGCGGCACGGACTAGCTCGATATGCTCCATCCACCTTTTGATCGACCCTTGCGGCTGTTACTTAGCCACGGGGTTCCTCAATAATATTAGTAGCTCTCAATGTGACCGAGTCTTTACCCAAGAGGTATCGTATATCGTATTACCCATGAACCGGGATGTCAGAGAGGTTAAATACGTTGTTGCTTCATGTAACATTTTGGTGTTCAGCTGAATCCGATTAGACTGAAAGCCGACCCCAACATAGTTGGGAAAAGGCTAGGCAGGTGGTGGTTTCTATAGACACGACTCACGCTCAAAAATAAGAGGCAGACAGGAGTCTGGGAGGTTGTAAAGACTTATTTGACGGTCTAAAACGTTCAAAAATCTACGTAGATTATAATCTCATTAACCAATATTCGCTGCGTTATCGTGAGAAAATGCACAACAAAAGGCACAGCTTCATAGTATTTCCGCAGGCTGCGGGCGCTGGCTCTAACTACATCGTTACTTGGCCGACAAGACCTCTGTATAGTTACTAGACATACCACAAATATCTTAACTGATTATATTACTACACTCTGATCCAAAAGTTTATGATGAAAATGTAAACAAATGGGTCAGAAAATGTACCTGTGGATGATGATTTGTAGCGCGATAAATAAGAGCTTTGTTTTGACTACTTGAACACTTAAACCTAAAATAAACATAACATAAAGCCTGTAATCCCCGAAGAGTTAGAGAGGTAGGCTGTATGTGTAGTCTCTTGTAATACGAACAAAAACCTGTTTTACTTTCAAAAAAAGTGAAAAAGAAATTGTTGAGATATAAAGTAGAAACCTTCTAGAATGATAATGGATGAATAGAATAATAGAATCTAGATACAGATTAATGTGTTAATAATTATCATTAGGCAGTGATTTGATGAAGCTTGAGAATAAATAAAGTGTTTTTTTTTTTAAATTATTTAAGTCTTTAACTTGAAAAGGTTTTGTAATAATTTTGTTTACACTTACTTCAAAAACTTTTGCAACAGACTGTACAGACAAATGTGTGAGCGACAGGGAGAGATTCCAAGAAAGATAACGGCTTTACCAATAATACTGGTTTTGAATTCACTATATTGTTCGAATAATCCATTCGAGTATTTGAGTGTTTCCGTTATCGCAATGGCAGGAATGAATGAATGCAATGTGTTTGGATGGTTGTAGCAAATTAGTAAACGATATTGTCGAAGTTGTGAATTAGCTGGCTTAAAACTATTTTGACATTTCGATGCGAAAATTTAAAATGCCATCGCAGGTAAAACCGGATGAGGCTGAACAGGAACGTGGAGATTGGCTCGAGCAAAGAGAGGCCTACACTAGCAGTGGATAAGTCAGGCTGTGGGTGATGATGATTAAGAAGAGAGATTGAGCGCGCCGTTGGATTTGCATCAGTGCCGAAAGAATTTATAGATTTGTGTGTCTGTTGCTAACACAATTTATAGATCGTTGTATAAATGAATTGGATTAGTTTATGTGTCTAAGAAAATGCCCAATAGCCAAAAAATGCCCAAATGCCCATATTATCTGAATACACAATTCAGATAATATGGGCATTTGAAAGGTCTATACCAAAAATGCCTAATTTAAAACATGCAACATATTTCAATACACATAAGAAACTTACCTAAAATCAGTCTATTGCATACGCATTTACAAAGTCCCATGCAATTCAGACAAGCTCCTATTTAATTTCTTATCGATTCGCCACAAGAAGTAAGCGATTCTAAGCTCTATGACAGGCTGCTATCATTATATCGATCGCCAACCGCGGGTAAAATGCACCTTACTACTCAATATTTCATCACTACAAATTATGCATAGACTTGGACAGTGGAAAAACTGTTTAGTCATCGTTCTGGACTTCTAAACTGCGTTATTTTCCAAGCACGTCGAATAAATGCGTTCCTGGAGAAACAACTTTAAAACCCCAGACTTTTCCAATAGTAATATACATTGAAAACAACTTAATTTGCACTATGTTCATTACCAGCCTGTTAATTTGGCACAAAGAGTTCTTGGAAAACTTCGGCTTTCTGTGCAAGGGCTGCTACACACCGTGTTCATGATGATTTACCCTGATTTCACTTTATTGCATGGACATAAAACTCATTCTGACCGAATTCTCGTCAGGTTCGGCACATCGAAAGTATATTTTCCCGAATCACGCCGACCCGAACATGTGTGGTGTGTTGCACGCCTAATATTGTTGGTTACTGTACCCGCTGCGCTCAGTAGCCAAGACGTGGTAAATTATATTGAATTGGTTAACAATGGTGAATGGTCTCTGATCCAAAGATTACGCCTGTCGAGTTTCATTGCTCCGCGGGGAATTGTTTCTTGACCTATGTATTAGTAATACAAGCGCAAGAAAGTGCTGGCTGGCAAAATACTTATTTAAATGACGGCAATGCAGATATACATTTATATTAGATGGAATTTAGAGTACCTACTAGACATCCCGTTGCTGTCACATAGGACATGGGGTGTCAGGGTGTTATGTCTGTTACCTAGGACTTATGAACCTGATGCTCTAGTGATAAATCATAGATCCAGCAATAATTCTTATTTAAAAGATTATTAGCCTTCATTTGGGCAAGTATTTATAGACAACTAACAGAATTAAGTTCTGCACGACATATTCTAGGATACTGCAGATAGAAAATTCTAACTCGGCATATCTTTCAACCTCTCTGTACATTATCAGCTTTTACTATTGTATTGTATCTAAGGCTGGTGTCCGCAATTCCATGTCCAAAGCGCGTATTTTGCGAACGGGTGGGAATTTCATGCGATCCACCCCAGTTCCCCGACAGCTTTTACTATGCACAACTTGTAAGGTCAATACACCGATAAAAGAAAAAAAACCATCAACATTTATGTCACATGCGCGTACGCAGTCTATAAACCCAGGTAAAAAAAAACCCGTAACGCCTAGATGCATACGGATTATGTAAATACATCTGGTTGTCCATGCTTGACCAATATCTATGTAATATAGAACGAACTGCTTAGTGCTGTGTGTATGTTGATCGTTTGCAGGAAGCCGACCGGATTGGCATCCTTGTGCATTGGAAGTGCGTTATCCTACTAAAGTAGTAAAAAGGAAGTTATTGATATGCATCTGTTTTCTCTAATTTGCATCTCGTATATTTGAAGTATTCCCATTTGAGCACCGACTTAAATAGTACGAAAGATATTCCTATTTGAGCACCTATCAATATTTTAGCTCTGTAAATAGTTCTGTAAAGTATTGCTCAAATGAGAATACTTCGTCTATTTCTTCAAAGGTTTAGGCGCAGGTGTACTTATAGTATCTATACCTATTCGCGTCACCCGTGTAATAGGGGTTGAACCAAATTCCATCAACTGGGCACAAAAGTCTCTAAGTAGTTGTTTTACTGATTAAAAAAAAACAAAGGCATTTAAAGAGAAGTTTATTTGAACTTGACGAACCCAAGAAGATGACCCTGATGAACCGAAGAGGTAGCACCCCTACCCCCCCCCCCCCTACCCTAGAGGTAGTATCTCTTACCCTCAGTGAAAAGTGGACGTCTGGCTGCATACACGCTTTCCACAACACGTAAAGTTTTCTCACGACAAAAGACCGAAACAAAGGACACTTTCCAAGGTTTCCGAGACTACAGACATGCATTTTTACGAGCTAGAACGACTACTTTCGCTTCTATGTCTTGCAAAGCATCAATTTGACTTAGCGAAACTCAATCAACGCGACAACGAATCTCTTTGGACTTAAGAGAAGAGATTTGTCACACCGCCGAAGGGAAGCGACTAGCTATCGTATCGATTATTTTCTCGCTCAAGAAACGTACAAAATATGTAGCTTTGGTGTCAGTAAAATAGTTAATTTATAACTTTTATGTATTTGTACATAAAAGTAACAAAAATCTTCCCATCGCTGAATATCACTAGATTTACTTAGTAGGTTTTTGTCTGATTGTGACCCAAAGCGTAATCGCACAACAAGGCAAGCTAGCAATAACTAAAATAATGTGTTAACTACAATAAAAGGTTAGTTCACACAACAGTTTCAAGGCTGCGCGTCTGCCGTCCGACCTCCGACACACTAACACTACTAGCTTAATATGTAGACAAGGCATACATTAACAAGTAGTTGACCGGTGACTGTGTTCACATCACACTGCTAGCGGAAATCTCTCCAATAACTTTACTCATTTTCTAGTTCTGCTCGCTTATCGCAAATCGCCGGCGGTGTGACAGATGCCTTACCCTAAATCCGTTTGCTCCAAAACTGTTTAACGGCCGTTTTCAATAACCTATCTATCCCTAGTTTTGGTTACTACAGATAGGCAAATCTATCCTTTTACGCTTACTTACTTTTCAATAACCTATCGACAGATAGCATTTCCTATCGAAGTTGTCTATCTATCGTTGGGAGGACGGATAGCCTACTAGAGATAGGAACTCACATACTAATGGGTGTTACTTGCATTTCAATATAAGTTTCAAGTTACTGTTCGATAGACGTTCTATCTCTGGTAACGGCATTTGTTTATCTGTCAACATCGGCCGGTTACGGGGACAGATAGCCTTTTGAAAATAAGTAGCTTTCTAATAAATTTGTAAATATGGAATATTTTAGCAGTGATGATAGCGATATGGAATTATTTCAAATTATAATAGATTGTGATGAAAGCAGTGACAGTGATACCGATAACACACCGTTACAGAAGGAATATAAACCACGTGTGAATTATATGACTAAATTAAATGACTACGAATTTGCGTATAGATTCAGACTAAGTAAAAGTGCTGTGAATCAGTTAATTCATTTGATACAACCATATTTAAGTGTAACATCTAAAAGGTAAGGTTTATTTTATATCTAGGCACTAATATAGGGGATTATGTTGCTATAATATCAGCATTTAATGAAAGTTCTTTTTTTCCAGAAATAATGGCATATCTGCCCTTCATCAGATACTTTTGGCTCTACGTTTCTATGCATTGGGTACCATGCTGGTGTCCGTTGCAGATTTTATCGGAGTGTCCATAGCATCTGCTAGTCGTATTGTCTCTGATGTGTCTAGAGCCATAGCAAGATTGTACCCAAATTTTGTTGAACTACAAAATCACACTCAACCAGAGTTTTATAATATTGCTGGATTTCCTAGAGTACACGGTGCTATAGATGGCACCCATATATTAATAGAATCACCAAGTAATAACCTCATCTATTCTCAAAATCTTGTACTTATTCATACTTTTAACTATTTTTTGGGAAATATCTTCATACTATAATTATATCTTTTACAGATTCAAATATAGGCGAAGAATTTAGAAATAGAAAAGGAACATTCTCTATCAATGTGCAAGTTGTGTGTAATTCCTCACTAGTGTTTCTAAATGTTGTTGCCCGATGGCCAGGATCCACTCATGATGCAACTATATTTAACCACTCTAATTTAAAAGGTTACTTATTTTGTTATTTACCCTATGAATGGCACTGTCCCTATTGCATAAAAGTCTTACATTATTATAAAACTTGTAGATTATTGTGAACAAGGTTTACTTGGAAATCGCTGGCTGCTTGGTGACAGTGGCTATCCGTGTAAGCCCTATCTATTGACACCTCTACTCAGCCCGAACACTCCATCAGAGCAACGATACAATGAAGCACATATTAAAACAAGAAATACTATAGAGAGGTTTGTTTTGTTTAGTAATTATTTATTTATTTTATTATAATAGATGCAGGGTAAATGGTTTAAGTAAACCAAAAATTATATTAAAACCTACTGTTATTTCAGATGCATTGGAGTTTGGAAAAGAAGATTCCCTATACTGTCCTTGAAAAGTAGGCTAAAATTAGAAAATATTCAAGCAGCTATTATAGCCACTGCTGTGTTACACAACATTGCCAGGAATATGAATTTGGAAGAAATAGAATCAGAAATATCCATTCCACATACAACACAGGAAGAAAATGTAACTGTTCTTGACAATTCTCCGTCTTCAAATACATCTGAACGGCAATTGCTGATAAATAATTACTTTAATGTGTAAAATAAAAAAGATAAATACATATGTGTACATTTTTATTTTCTTTCACAAATTTCACATCATAATATCACACACTTAACAGAATAATAACACAATTAAAATATACTAATTTATTTTTTATATACACACAAGAAAGAACATAAGGAAACATCATAACTTTGAATGCAAAGGCACAACTCAAAATAAATATGACAAAATGAATTAACTAACCTATCAAATTTGAATCTTTTTTTAATCTTACATTTTCTAATCTAACATTTTCTAATTCTAACTTAAGTTTAGCTATATTTATCTCCTTTTCCTCATTTTCAAGTTCGACTTTTCTTTTTTTAACATGTAAATATTCAGCTAATGCAGTTTCCCTAAATATGCGGGCCTTGTGCTTTTCCTCTTCCATCTTCCGTTTCTGCTTGGCTGTAAAAATGATCAAAAGTTATCAAAAGTGCCAAAAATATGGTCCCTTTTCACTCCCCAAAATAATAATATATATATTCTTAATCTAATATGTAATAATGAATTGGATTTTTTCCCATAAGTTTTCATTGAAAGTTTGTTAATTACTAAAACTGATTACTTTGGTCTATAAATAAGTGTCATCTTCTACATACTATAGTATAGCATGACTCAAACAGGGAACAAATACTATCTATAGTTTAAACACAACAGAAAATAGCACCAAAACGGAATAAATAATGACCACCCACCTAATGTGCCACTGCCGCTAGCTCTATTAAGGAAAAAGCTTTTCTGTTTAGGGGGAGGAGGAGGTGTCTCAAGAATTTGTATTTCTTTTAACACCTCCCTCTCATCAACACCTCCACCGCAACTACCATCACCACCATCGCCTAGCTCAATAACCTCCACATTCTCCACTTCACCCATCACCAAATTTGACTCTGTTTCGGTAGCATCTCCACCAAACTCCACAGTAAAACCTTGGCATGTGCTGCCTAACAGTGACGCTACTTTGTCCAGGACTTCATCTGGTGGGAAGTAGTCCTTGCCTCCTCCAGTCTGTAAAAAAAAAATAATTGAGTACTACAAATTATTACTTTAACTGATCATTGCAAACTATTAACCACAAACAATCAGTAACTAACCTTATTATGGCTGATTCTCATGTCTGCGCAGCGTTTGCGAGCGGCCTTCTTCAAATTTTCCCATTTTAAACGAAGCTGCGCTGGGGTTCGTCGGGAACTTGATATGCTTGAATTGAAATTTACTGACAAGGTTTGCCAAGCCTGATCCTTAAGTTTGTTATTACTGGCATTCGTTGCTTTATTATTAATAACTGCACTTCCTGCCACAAGTTGTACTAGGAGCATCGCTTCATCCTTGGTCATTGGTGCCGCTCTTGACTGTAAAAATGGAAATCTTTAAAAGCTTGAACGCATTATGGAATCTAAAAAATATTGTCAATGTAGATACTTACAGGATTCATTTTAATTCAGTTTTATGATAAATTGATAACACAACACAAAGACATTCAATATTTACGCACAACATAAACAAACAATCGAGTCGAGACGCGGTAAAGCTAAGCGTGGGTGGCGTCGCTGTATCGATATGTCAAAACTGTCAAAACGTTTTATTTCGTGATTGAATTTGGTAAACCAAATGAAAAAAATCAATTTAATGTTGATTCTCCTTAAAACCTCGGAAAAATATACATGATAAGTACTTTAATTAACCGTAAATAAATAATTAATATTTGTTTTTATCATAAAACATTTATGTAGCAAATAACTAAACGTTTCAAGAGGGAAGAAGCTATCCGTCGTTGACAACAGATAGATAGCACTTATCCTTGATTGTGAAACGCAAACTATGGATAGATAAGATCTTGCTGTTAACCGGGGATAGCGATCTATCCGTAACTGGAGATAGGTTATTGAAAACGGCCGTAAGTCAAGTTCCCCACACCCGTACACACACACGCATAACACGTCACTCGGAAATGGACATGTGTTAGCAATTTAGATATTACGCAAGCGGCACAGCTTTCTAAATCAACGGGGCCCGATGGCTGACTGTCATTAGCAGACATTCCTTCAACGACATGTCTAAGTAGATAAGTACTGTGAATTACTTCGGACTCGGGCGTTTCCGGTCGTTCAAGGTTTTTTTTTGCTTTAACAGAAACTAATATACAGTTATCATTGCTGGGATGCATGGTTTTCTTATGCAAGGTTTGATGCTAGGCTTAGGCCATTTGCACCGACTATAAATTTTGTGTCGATGACAAAAAAAAACAATCGTGCTTGCTTAGCCCAAAATTCAGCCACCCGAACCCCGCTCACTGAGGCAGCCATAAGCCTACATTTGTTTAAAATATAATTATATGTATCTCTGGTAGGTTGCGAATAAGCAGTTCCAGAACGTCAAAATTTGTATCCTACTGATACTTAATGATATAGCAGGGAAGAAATGGCGTAACCCCAGCAAGCAATCAAGAACAACATATGCCAATAATATTATGAACGATAACCACACTTGACAATGTCAAGCTCAAGTGTACTTCCTAACCGCAGGTAAGTGGATATCTATCGTGCAATATACTTCAATACAATTCTACCATAACGAACTAGCTAGAGCCTACCGGCGGATTCGCCCGCCCGGTCGTCGGAAAATATTCCCGCGAAAACATTCTACCGGGATTAAAAGTCCTAGAACTACATCTTAACCCAGGTCCAACCATGGTCTACCAGTGTGCAAAATTTCATAGAGATCCTGCATGTTGCAGGTAAAATTATAAGTCATTCAATGCATTTTTTGACATCAAAAGATTTTAGACAGTCCCCCAAAACGCCCGCCCACCACTTCCCTGGGTTTTGGCTGAGGAGGAGTGGTGGAACTAACTCTCCAGAAACAACAGTCACAGCTTGAATTGTTCGTATGGATTAGTCAGACTCAGTCGATAGGAATGCGGTGAGCTTACAATACGCATTCATTACGACTTATTTGTTTACCTTCAAAGGGATGATTACAATTCTATGTAGATTGAACATTCTTGAAGGTAGAAAGGAATTTCATTGGCCCAGTGGTTTAAATTATTAAGTGAATTGGCTACATTGGATGATTGCGATGAGACAGTTATGGTCAAATATGCGAGAAACAGGACTTGTTCTTGGGACGATAACAAAATACCAAAGGTTTAAAGTCTAGAAGACTTTTTTAGCGTAAGACAAATAAAGAAAACTAACGAACATTTTAAAGATGGAGGTTTGATGCCCAAGGCACCGATATCTGCTTATAAAGAGATCGACTGCACCACTAATAGAGCCACTATAGACGAATGAAATAACCAACTTAGTTGAAGTTTAAAAGACAAAATAGACCACATGAAGCTTCTCCTTAAACTTTCAGCCAAAACTAACACACAATAAGATCTCAAAAGATTGACGTGTTCGCAATATAGGTCAAAATAGATTGTTACATAGTTTAGCTTGCGCTTGCGACTCTGCCCGCTTCTAATCGATATAGCCTTGGATCGAAACTATCGGTGTGTTACCGATACATAAGTTTTAACAGTGATCGGATCTATTGTTAGTTTTACATATTGGGACTAGCTTATGCCAGCGGCTTCGCCCGCGTGGAGTTCGATAATTGACCCACGGGATCGTCATACCGGGATGAAAAGTAGCCTATGTGCTATTCTAATCTATAATCTATATCTGTGCCAATTTCATCCAGATCCGTTCAGCCATTCTGGAGTGATTGAGTAACAGACATCCATCCATCCAAACTTTCGCATTTATAATATTAGTATAGATTATTGGGCTGATTGGAGGTCATGGCTTATGATCTCTATTTATTTGTTACTGGGTTTCATCATGGGGTTTTTAGGATCTTGTAGAATGTTAGATAAACTGCTTACAGAATACAGAATATTATGTTCTTCGTCATTTGGGGTATACGGTCTTTTTACACTACTGGACTAATGCAAACTTGCATTAGTCCCGACACCTTAAAAATGCCTAAATAAAAGCACATTGTCGGATTTTCGACTTTCGGCACAGGGTCGAGCGTTGTTATTAGCTACCCTGAACTATGTAATAACGCAAAGACTAAAAAGGAGGACATTATTATATCAGCTGCCTCCGGTTTCCCATCAAACAACAAAATGATTGGCATGTTTACTCGTTTGCACCCATATTTAGACGGCAGACAGTCTAACTATCAGACTTTCACTGGTTGAAGCCATAACGCCACCACAACAAGGTAGGTCTACGTAACATCACGCAATGCGCAAAAGGGGTCACGCAGCTACAAAGGTCACTATATCGCATCAACGAACTGTGAGTACACCACTTGTTGTTAACTACTTTTGATTCGTGTCTCCACCCACGTGTTCCCCAATTTTAGTTGTTCTGATTAAAATTACCCCAAATTCGCTGTTAATTAACCAAGCTATGTTTCTTAATGAGCCTGCTCTTGATCTCGCCTGATGGAAGGTGATGGATGCTGTCTATGATAGAATAAGCACACCGCAGAAGATGCCTTTCCTCTCTTGCTTTGAAGGTTCACCAGATAGGAGGATTTTTTGAATGAAATCAGAATCTGTACAAAAATTAGTTTTGCTGTAAAGCCGTGCCAATCCAACACACGCACTTTCGCAATAGTATACTAATCTGGGGCGAAAGTTTAAGGTTCCACTAGTCAATTATGGCGAAACGGATGTAGATGGTATTTGGTAAAAAAAAAATGTATCCAGAATTTCTAAAGTTAGGTACTTTTCATCTCGAAAAACGGTGTAATTTTCGCACAGATGATCAGCGGGAATGATTGTATTCAATTGTAATCATCATCATGTTCCTAGCCTTTTTCCAGACATGCTGGGAGTCAGGTTCCAGTCTTACCGGATGCCGATGAATACCAGTATTTTACATTGAGCGACTTTCTGACCTCCACAACCCAGTTACCCCTTGTTAAATTACAATATTATGAATCTACGCAATATAATGTTATCTCTTTTGTTATAACAGCTTTGTAATGTAACAAGACAAAGCTGTTTGTTTTGACTTAACCACTGCAATGGTATGAAAACAATGTATGGCCGATATTATTCGACGTTGGATAACTTGTGTGACCGAGTTATGGTATAATAATAATGTGAGAGATGGATTATGAAGTGTGAATCATAAGGACAATGACCTGAAAATAAACTGAGAAATGTCTGTTTCGTAAATGTCACTGCTGATGTGGATATTTGGGGGAATAATGATACTGGAATTTGGTAGTGAATAAAAAGGATTCAAAGAAACGATGGATGGACTGTGAAAGGCGACATGGCTACAAAGGGGGTGACTCCTGAAATGACGGCTAAGTTGAAACTAATTTATGAATGATTGCTAAAAACGGATCCATCAAATAGTATCGACATAAAAATACAGACTTGACGATTATAGCTAGAATTCTGGCAAAACAAACGAAAACCGCGCCAGACCCAGATACAGTTATATTTAGCGGTATTTGAACTGCACCTGCCTGTGTGGTCTCGCGGTAAGAATAGGATATCTGTTCAAGTGGGTGTTGAAGTATGCGAAGGTGCGTTTTGGACTGGAGAAACGGCAGAAAGCAACAGATTCCTTTTACAAGGGAGAAAGGGGTTTTATATCGAGCAGCTATCCCTGAACCTCTCAGAACGTTTTCATATTGTGTGTGTTAGCAATTTTGTTAACGATACTAAATCTTAATAATAGCTCAACAGTTATGTCAGGGATGAATTAGCAAGAGGTCCTCAGTGCGATCTTCTATTGCATTAATGACGAAAAGCATATAATTATTAAGGGTTTACAGGCGTAGAACAGGAGACAGAAGATTTGTGCTAAAGAAATTGCTATCAGTTTTTTTTTTATTCTTATATTTTAAGAAGACAAATTCAACCAAAAAACTTGTACAGAATGTCAGCTCACTCAAGCTTTCCCACTCCCATTTCCACGTATTACTCCGCATAGCAGCAGACACAACCCATCATTATCTAAGTAGTAAAAGCCGATTGTCTGCATTCTAACAAGAGCATGAACCGACCTTTACGCAAGTGGACCTTGGCGTACGGCCGGCAACCACAAGAAACTGGGTTTGCAGATCACTGCCGCATACGTGAGGTTAGGGAGATGGTACAATGGCAGATAAGAATTGAAATAATTAAAAAAAAAAAACACTTACATAGGGACCTCCTTTAAAGGAAAATATATAATATACCTAGCTAGGAGGCCCCGCTCTTCAATGACAAATTATAAAATGGTAAAAGTGGTACAAAAAGAAAATTGAATTTAAACAAGAAATTATAAATTAAAAGGATTTTTTCATTCTCGGTTATGTCGATGATTTATATTTCAGTTTAATGATCCTCGACTACAATACAACACTGCCACATCGACAGCGTAAGCAGTGGCTCCGGAGAGGACCCTCAAGACACAAACAGCAGGACAGGAAGTGAGCCATTATTTGTTAGTTTACAACGAGTCTGCACGAACGAAAAACTTATGCGGTAGATTTGAGATGTTTGTTTGGATTTTTTTACTATTATTCTTTTAGTATTTAGATGATGCGATGAAATAGACAGATGTCGAGATATATTGCTCAGGAGTTGTTTGCACCAGTTCTTCCCCAAAGCTAATACACTAGAAAGTCGTGAAGGGCAGGCGTTTTGGGTAATTTTAGACGTTTAAAAAGTTTGTTTTTGCTGCAGCCTAATTTGATTAAACGACGAGTGTTTTTTTGTGAACGTTTAAAACTTATTCACAATCTTTGAAGAATGCAATAGTAAAAACATCGCGGCATAGGTGAACACGTATGGGGCCCCGACGCATTGGTTACTAAGTTTATAATCTTTTGTTCTAGCCTAGTCATTAAGTAAATGGTCAATCGAAAACTTCCTAATTAAAGTCTAGCTTTAAATAACGTTATTTTGAAAGAACTAGCAATAAAGAACAGACGTCTAGCAGAAATTTAAAGGACAATGAACTAAACAAATTACTGTACTCATATTTATTTAAAACATTCGTTCGTATTGTGGGCTTGTAGTGGGTGTGACAAACCTTGAGTTAAATTCAGTACGACAGATTTACACAATTATTGTGAGATAATGAGACAGATATCAACCTCCCATGATGAATTATGGGATTTGAAATAAGGAGTGGTTTCAAGCCGGCAAGGTATTCTCATAAATGATCATTGTCTATGCTATTGGTAGGTATGTGCTGTGTGGCAATTTGTCATTTGAGTTGAATGCACCCTGTGAGTGTAGGGTAAGAAGTATAGCGTCGGGCCGACTCTGAATTCTTTGGCTTAATGTGTTAGTTGATATTCAGAATGTTAGAAACATACATTTGCTCTTGTTAAATGATGTTATAACCAACTTAATTTCTATAAGTGATTTATTCAAACATTTTTTATGCTTTTTTAAAATTAATTGAAGTTCATGATTACTAAACTGTTGAGAATAAACACCGAAACATACACAAAGAGAGAATGTCTTGGTAACATCATGTGATTAGGGTCTGAGATGGTTATTAATGTAGTATAAATAGACCATAACTAAACCCTTTAAATGATGATTACATATTATGCAAAGTACAACCAAAATCAATCAAAACAAATAAACAAAGATAAGCACAAATATTAACTACATTTTATATTTTATCTACCTACTCAAGATAATATAAACAAGTTTCTACCTAAGCCCCATTTAATTATTTGATGTTGGCAACAAGTTATGGCTAAAAAAATAATAATAAGGTACCGGGCGATACAAAAAACTTACTCAAAACAGGTATTACTGCTTGCGTATGCTTTTTTGTATTAGAAAAGACTGGTTAAAATTATAAATAGTTGGAACAACAAGTTGTGTATTAACTATGTTCTATTAAGTGAGTTTTTGTTTCTGGCTGGAATTTTTATTCAGTTTCTTTCCAAAGTCGCTGTTACTTTAAATATGCTGACTGTGATTACATAGAAAAGTACAAATAATGGATGACATATTTCATGTGCTAAGCTTTGAATTTATGATCTAGCTAGTATAATGTACCTACAAATAAAATTTTACTTTACATAATTCATAAACCCTATTTGGAAACAAATTAAGAAAATTGACATGTCAGGAAATCTTTAAACTTTTATTTAAATAGAAGAAATATATTATTCTTTTTTGCGTGTCAATGGACTAAAATAATACCCAATCAGTATGTAGCCACCTGCACAGAGTTTTCATCAACATTCAGTTAGATATTGATTCCACTGTACATTCATTATGATTATGACATTTCAAATCGGCCAGTGTTTGTGAGTCAGCAAAATTTTAAGACTATAGATGTGTCATGAGTTGCACAATACTTAATTTTTACAAATCACATTGATTGATGCAATCAAACCAAATATTATGGTATATTATATTATACATATTTGGCCACATGAAACCAGATAAGTAATAACAGGCATAGCTATAGAAAGGTAAACAAAAAAATCAACATAACCATTTAGGATATCATATCTGCTGATAATATTCCTGTCAGTGGCAGATAAGGCATTAAGCACCCCGCATACTATGGTCAGAGATAATAGCGGCTGAATATAATGATGATGGCTTATATTAAACCTGGAGTAGGTAGCAGATTCACAGACAAATGGGTTAAAATTGTTACCGAGTGGTAGCCCGAGAAATGGTCAATGAAATAAAAGTAGACCATAGAAAAGGTGGGAGACTTCAGATGGGTTACTGAAAAAACATGGGTGGAGTGGACCAGAAAGAGACAGGGAAGGTGGTTGGAGGACGCCTTTACCGGCTGGAAAAAGGATATGAAAAATATAAATAGACATCTCATACGACTGAAGACTATACAATATGTTTAGGACCAATTAAAAGGCTAATAAGCAAATAAGGTAACTGTTGGTTTCATGATTGGTAAAGGAATTAGCTAAACTTCCTGGCTAACAATAATAACAATTCAGTTATGACAACATTTTTGCTGGCATACAATCTCAAAATATTGTCTTATTTGGAATATCAATGTGTATTGAATACATAATTTATTTCAGAACATAAGAGATTGACCTTTCCGAGGTTCAATGAACACTGAGCACATAAATGCTAATAACCATGGCACAATGGACTTATGTGCAAATAGATTAGTATGTCCCATCAAAACATAAATGTGAAAATAGGAGCCAAGTTCAATACTAAGAATATGCATAATAATTGAAATCTAAATAGGTGTCAAGTTCTGTAGATACTCTAATGCCGTCGAGAAATACCTCTCAGGCATGCTAGTTTGGATTCCTCACAATGTTTTCCTTCAACGAAGCAAGTGATAACTATACAATACACATATGAATCCAAAAAATCAGAGGAGCGCATCATGGGTTCGAACTTGTCAGTCCGATGATCACACCACTAGACTATCACTGCTTTGTCAATTGCCACATTATGATCAACATACTATTATTAGTTGGCACTAGATATTTCTTTGTAATAATATGCTAGGATATTTTTTAGAAACATTGATGTTTTGGAGCGGTTTCCTTTTGTCTTGAAAGACTAATCTAACAGCAATGATTAATTGAATGGTTTATGTATATTATATTATTTATCATGAAATACATACATCTATGTCAATACTAAATAAAGTTATCAGCTGGAAAAAATATGATAATTACGATAGTTTGTGTCAACTCTACCCAGAGATTCAATACAAAAAAAGTCAACAACTGTAAATAAAATAATTATGCGAGTTTGTGTAAACTCAACAGGTAAAATAATTAGAAAGTGAAATTCAGCTGTATGGTATTATCAACAAGTTCTCAACATGATGGTTAGCTTTATCTTAGTTATTAAGAAAGTCTAAAGAAAGGAAATCATAATCTTCAGGTGAAACTACTGTAAGTCACAGGTGCTTCAAAACAATTGTGGAGCTACGGTAATTAAGAATTTATCAAACAACTGATAAGATAATGCAATAATCTTTAAGAAAACTTTTCAAACTTCATTATTAGCAACCTTGAAAGCAAACTCTTTGTTTTATTAACATATTGCACATTCAATCAATTAAAATGAAATGTGTATGACTTGTCAACTCTTAATGACTGATACCAGATTAAAATTGTTCACACACTGTGAAACATTTTAATTGGACAAGAAAGGAAACAGTTGGAATATTTAATGTTCATGTTGTGCTAACAATGCAATAATAACAGTCGACGAACGAGCAAAGTTCAACACGTCGCATAAGGTTAACCCCGCGCAAATAAACAACATTAATTACGTTCCAGCGCACTTAACCTTAGCTAGTATCGAATATTACAACAAAACAATGTAATACCTGAGTGGAGGCTCCTGTCCGCGCCCCCGGTCATGTTCAATAAGTCCGTGCGACGGAACCACTCAACGCGTCAGGCGGGCGGCGCACTCCGCTCCTGACGGCCCAGCACCACAAATCCACGCAGCAATTATAAAAAGAACCCAATTTCAATGTCACAAAGGTAACACGAGGGTAACGGGGCTCGGCGACGCAGCCGATCCGCACTGACGTCCGCGATACTCACTAACCACGAGCTCTAACCATAAATATCATAACATAATTTACCTTCTCCCTCATGGTAATTAGTTTCTCGATGTTTATGTTCTTCGACTTCAGCCATATTCAATTTATTTATTTCGAGATCTGACTGGACTGAACATAGCGACGAAAAATTTTTCCAACACGACGCAAGTTGACAACCTTGCGAAGAAAAAAAGACGTGTCATACTGTCAAAGTCAGAGGCAAGATATTTTTAAATAAATTATCTTATTTTTTACAAAGTAAAAAAATGTTAATTTTAAAAACGTTATTCGTGTGATATATCTGCTAAATTATGAACATTTTACAAGCTTAATAATTTGTTTACCATCAAAGTAAATGGTGTTGTTAGTATTCATGTTCAAAACCTTAAATAAACCATCTATGGTTATTTCACACCTAAGTTCATGTAGCAAAATAAAATAATCAAGAAATAAATATCAGAAACTTAATTGAATTAAAACCATCTATAAAATCATAATACTATATTTTTTTGTACTAAAATTGTTATTGTTGGATTTGATTCGAATACATTCTGGCAAACCCATACCCACCTTTCGTTTTCAAAATAAATCGTTTCTAAACTCGATTGATCCCGGCGATAGTATCGAGTCACCCAACCAGTTAAGTTAGCTCCCTTATTATTATTATACTCTTTGCAGGGTAGATTCCTCTTAGTATAAGTATTCTACTCTTTGGGTAGGATATTGCTGTTAGCTTACTTAATTGAAATGTTCTTCCCAGAAATTACATTACAGGGTAAAATGTACAATACAACAAATAAAACTCATAGAGATATTATACGTAATGTAGTATATTTATTTTTAATGAAAATCATTTCATATCTGATGAAATACAGAAGTCCTTATAATAATTAAACATAGTTCAACACCATTTTTTCCTTGAAGATTAGCTAAATCAGTTCATCTTACATAAAAGAGCTAGATTTTAGAACTAATTATCTTACAGAGCTAACTTACACTACTTAAACTAGCTTATTTATATTTAGGCTGAATTTATTGTTAGATACACACATATCTAACAAAGTTACCGCTAGATGTCATCAGAGTTCTGAAGAGTCAATAAACCTTGGTATTCCATCTCCTTGTACATGATATCCTGGTTCAGAGTATGCAGAATATCCTGGAACCTCTGCCGTAGGGCCAAGTTCTCCATGCCAGCAATCTCATGCTGAGTCCGCTGTCTCCTTTGCTTCAACTCCTCAAGTTCTGCCCTTAGTTGCTCAATTCTAAATGTCATGTTGTCTTTAGACATGTCTCTTGGTTGATAGTCACCATCATCTTCAGAAGACAGACCTCCGCTCTTAGACATTCCAGAAGCTGCAGGGGTAGTTGCCCGACTGTGTCCAGCAAATGATTTTGGAGCAAGATCTTGAGGAGATTGGAACATGTGTGATCTGAATTGAGTTGGTAGTGCATCCCTCTTTGACGGGCCTTCACCATGCATTGAGTTGGTGTCTGACAAGCGGCTGTCGTAGGCTGAGAGTCTGCTATCTTCCATCTCCACATTGATATTGTCATCTTCTAAGTCAGAATCACTGACAGCTCCACCAAATATGTCCACAACATTGGAGGATTCGTGGTTAGACACATCAACAGACACAGATTCTCGTTTGGGATTACGTTCAGCCTTAGTCTTCTTCTCTGGTTTGCTGTGAGATGTGCCCTGGTCCTGTTTGGGATGGTCATCCTCCTCTTTCATAACCTCCCAGGTGACACTGACAGCTTCATTGTCAGCTCTAAGCAACCTCTTCACCTCCTTTTCAATCTCTGGTGCTTCCACATACTTCTTCTTCAGGGTTTTTCTGAATCGTCGTTTCCGTACATTTTTAGTTGGTGGGGTGATACCGTGCGGAAAAAGAAACTTTTTGTCAACTTTGTAAGGATCCTTCTTCTTATTTTTAGCAGGAGATTCTTCTTCTGTTGTTGGTATGTCAGGTTCTTCTTTACATATCATCATCTGACAGATATCTGCTGTTTTATAAAAGCTCTTGTTGTCAATGGTTTTCAAGGATTCTATGACTGTCGGCAGGTCGACAATCTTGGCGTGCATCAGCCAGTGGTCGAACCTTACTTCGCCCGTGCGCATATCGTTCTCAATCTGTATCGTCAGTCTGTTCTTCAGGTTCTCGCCAGACTTCAGCACTTCTCTCAACACTTTAGAAGGTTCCTCGGGCAGACGCATCACGAACTGAGACTCCAACTCGGTTGGGTAGTCCGGTTCCCTTTTCTCTCGATTCATGGTTAACGATATTTACGAGTTGAAATTAAATTTATTTGGATGGATTTTATGTCTAAGAGAATGAGACTGAAATTCCAGAAGAAACGCATGAAAACGTAAACATGTCACGGAATGGCAATTTTGACGTTTCGCTCAGAGAGTATAATTATAATCACTACGTTTAGTTTCGCTTTCCAGATAAAAAGGGTTGCTAGCATTAGCTAAAATGTACTTTGCTCTTGCCTGCCTGCACAGCAAAGACTACAATATAATATAGCTGCACAGGAATTAAAATTATGAATACCATATGGTATAGGTATTCGTTGCTCTCAATTCTAACACTCAATTTTATTATGTGATTCTGAATCTGTCAATGTTCTGTTCTATAAGCATTTATCAGCAGTGTTAGTTGACATCACATCATTATTTAATATTTAAGCCACGGCAAGGGAAACACTAAGTTTCAGAAAAAAAAACAAAGTGAATCATCTGTCATTTGATGGTGTCAAGTTTCCATGAAATAGAGCCTTTGATTTCATAAAAATAACAGAAACAAATAATTCTAATACAAAATGCAGGTAAATTACTGCGACTGGCGCAATACTAGACATTTCAATCATGCGTGTGTGTTTCATATTAGTGTTAAACATGGTGTTTATTTTTAGAATCCAAATGAGGATACAGAATGGAACGATGTCCTTCGCGCCAAAGGTATCATACCTCCGAAGGAGGCGGAGATATCAGAGGACCAAATAGTTAATATGATAGAGCAGACCATCCAGCAGAAGCAGGCTGAAAGTAAGTATAAACAAATCTAGGTTAGGGTGACACCTGTTGCAGTAACTGTAATAAAAACCTATTAGAACTAGTGCTTTCACCACAAATTCCCTCAAAATTTAAAGTATAACTTCTAACTAATAAGATGTCATAACTGTTTATAGCATAAAAGTAACTGTTCTCATTATTTTGTTGGTGTTCCACTTGAGCGACAACACATACAGACTCAACTAACAGTAAACTTTAAACTGTACACATGCTTCTCGAACTTCAGTTCATAGTTAGCACACTAAAGACTTTTACTTACAGAACACCAAAATCTTTTTCTTTTAAAAAAAAATAGTCATAGCTCATCATAACATCTTTAAGAATCAGGATCAAACCGCTGGATTGAGTTACATAACCCTCGGGTCTTCTCATCATAATGTACTATATCCTCCTATCCTAATGGCGCTACTATATATCTAGACTTGTAACAGAACTTACAATTGGTCTAGATATACTATAGTAGCGCCATAAACATTAGGTTTCAACTGTCAAGAGAGTGGAATCCAGTGGTTAAATTTTGTATTAATCAAAAAAGTGCGAACAGAATCGAGTTCTGAGTGACAGTGGTAGTGGTACTGAGCACATTAAACATTTAAGGATGAGAGTAGATTGTTTTGTCTGCTCAAAAACATCCACATCCAATAACTTCAGTGAATCCATGATCATGGCACTTGCGACAGTGCCGAAACATTGGGAACCCATAACATATAGTAAACATAGTGAATATTCCGTTTTTAGTGTTAATGACAAGTTACAAATGTTTTTCCAGAGGACAAACATCTATCAGAATTAGATTTAGACGGTCTTGACGAACTTGAAGATTCAGAAGATGAAGCAGTAATAGAGCAGTACAGACAGAGGCGCATTGCTGAGCTGAAGAGGCTAGCGGAGAAGCCCAGGTTTGGGGACGTCCGGGAGGTGTCAGGACAGGACTATGTGCAGGAGGTCAACAAGGCTGGTGAGGGAATTTGGGTGGTTATACATCTGTATAAACAGGGGTGAGTTGAGTTTGACCGATAGAAATTGGGTTAATTGTTTGAGGAAAAAGAAACTTTCAGGTGTTGTCAATACATAGGAAAATTTGCAACAGGATATAGGGATTTCATTGAATTCTTTTCAAAAGCCTACAAGACTAAATGTTAAATATCTGCACCAAGTAATTTCTCCTTTGTTTGCTCAGTGGCATCTCAAGCATGTAAAAGCATAATCTGCCTATAATGTGTACTGCAGGGACACCGGTCTCTTCTCCGCTCTCTATGTATTTATTTATAAGTAGGAGAACCAACAGCTACAAATTGATAACAATTGCATATTGAACCCAGAGCCAATTACAGGTTCTCACGAGTAAAAACAGAAAAAGTTGTAGAAATCTTAGGATAGGAATAACAATAAAAAAAATTGTAAAAAGAATTAAAATAAGGTAAATGTAATATATATCAGCTAAAAACAGTTAAGCCTGGCCACCATAAAGTTTGAACAGTTATACCTGTGCAGACCGTCACTAGCTGTTATCTTCCGAGCCTCCACAAAGTTTGAACAGAGTTCTATACTAGTTATATTACCCGATAAATAAATTCATTTATTTATCTTCCAGCATACAGCAGTGTGCCCTAATCAACCAATACATGCGCCAGCTGGCTACTAAGTTCCCATACACCAAGTTTATAAAAGCTATCGCTCAGACGTGCATCCCCAACTTCCCGGAGAGAAATTTGCCCAGCGTGTTTGTGTACTTCGAGGGGGACATGAAGAAGCAGTTCATTGGGGGTACGGAGCTGAGAGGAACTTCATTGACTCTTGATGGTAAGATTCACTGTTTTATCAGTAAAAAAAAGCATTTGAATTTTGTTAGGTATTACTATCTGTGGATGAAGAATTCATTTTACCTGCTTGACATATTGGTCAGGATATTATACCCTCATAGATTTCCTATCATAAAACCAACTGCCTAATCATAGTTAGATTGTTTAACCTTTTGACCGCTACGGTCGGCTAGATGAAAACTACTTGAAAATGTCGTTTTCTTGTCGGCTGTAGCTGACGGTGGCATGTTGGGCACTTTTTCATTTGTCGGCTATAGCCGACCGTGGCGGTCAAAAGGTTAACAATTCAATCAGTCTCGCTTAGTGCTTCCAGTACCAAAATGGGTCATAATTATACTGTGCCTGAGGTAGCTGCGAGGTGTATACGCTGTAAGTCGCAAGAGTTCGGTCCCTAGCCTGCTAACGAACAGCCACACCTTCCCAGCACCATCTGTCTCTACCTCAGACACCATCTCAGTTACATATTAGGTCAGAAGATGGGTAACCATCATCATCAAATCATGATGGATCTAAAAAGAACTGCTCATATTAACCAAAAAAATATAAATACCATCTTCTCATTTCCAGAATTTGAATACATTCTCGGCCAAGTGGGAGCAGTAGACTCGATAATAACAGAAGACCCCAGACCGAAGATTAAGGACAAAATGTTCACTGACCTCGGCTCCAATGACTGGTGATGAAATTATGGTGATATCACCAGTGTGAACTGTCAGCTTCGGTGCGGGTTTATGTGCTTTACTTGCAAATTATTTATTTTGTTTAGTATTATGTTATGAAATTATTTTATGTAATAATTTAGAGTACTTGTTTTATAGTACCAAAATGAAGATAGCACAGAAAATTTTATCAGGCAGGAATTGGAAGTCTATAAAAATTGCTGTGTAAATAATTTTTAATCATTTTCGTTTGTGCAACAGAATTGCATTTTCTTGCAAGTTAAAATTGAGTGTAAATTGTGCGAATGTCACATAAGTTCTAAATGTTTAGGACAACATTTTTGTATGTTGTACATCTAATAAAATGTACACAATATGTTTTCAAAAATATTTGTTTTTATTACTATCAGTTACAGGAATTACTTTAAGTAGATCTAATTACTAATACTAGGTTATTCGATTTATACAATCGGCCACTTCATTCCCCAAATGGGTACGCAGATATACCTTCAAATACATACTATAGTTATAAAATACCAAAACTATGCAAGTAGCTTGCATGCCTGTGCCATAATAGCTACTGATAGGTGATATCATAAGTGTCAATAATATGCAAGCTACTCGAATACTTTTGTACCAGGTTACTGCATTCCTGGTTTGAACGCGCGTCAATCATTCCACTCTATACCTTATGACAACGACATAAGAGTCACATGACGAATGTTCAATTGCTCATAAATGGGGTTGTTTCCTGGAAGCTGCGTCGCGAGAGAGCGCCGAGAGCTTGCCATTTGTCACAAACATCTTGAACGAAAAGTGACCAATCGGCGTCTAGATAATATACTGAGCGCCATCTTGTGGCAAAGTTTTCAGCAAAAGTCCATGACAGTTGAATGCAATGCGGAACTAATTTGTCAGTTGTCCTCCCCCCATATCCATAAATCTGTTAACATCCTCGATGCAAGTTGATGGTAGTGACGCACTTGGCGATGCAGGGCTCCACGGGGTGGCGCGACTTGAGCCCCAGCTCGAACACGCGCACCAGCACCTTGGCGGCGTGCTCCTGCATGCCCACCACCAGCTCCGGCAGCTTGTCTAGTACGGATTGTGTTACTTCTGGCTGGTGAGAGTCGAGGCACTCTAGCACGGCTTGGAGACCTGAAAAATATGTAATGGAAAATAAGTAATTTATCAGGAAATGTTTTATCAATTTCTAAAATTTACTCATTTCGTGTAATTTTTTAATATTCATGTGATGCCACATGGTTACTATTACTGCGACTAAAAATAGTACATTATTATATTTTTATGACAAAAATCGTTCTGGTTGTAAGTGGAATAGGTTTTTTCTAGGATAAAACGACTAAGCATGGCCGGTTTTGGAAATAAAATAATCGACGCAACAAAACAAATCAAATAATTGGGTACACTCAATCACACCAGTTTGTCTAATACCCGCATCTATAAACAAGTCAAAGTATTTACTTTAGTAAATGTCATTTTTTAAGATACGATTTTTATTATGTAGTTTAGTTATTCCCTAAAATTAGAATTGTAAAAGTTAGAATTATTAGCTTTGCTTTCTTTGACGGTTCTCACTTCGTTTAAATTCTAGTCTTGCATAAAAAAATAGTTAAAGTAATTACTGTAATTACTTTAACTTTACTATAGATACGGGTGTAAGTGTGCCTATCAATATTTGTAGCAAATTTTTGAGCTGATCTTCCGTTGAGAAACTGGGGCGTTAGTCATTGTTTCATTCGCTTATTTTGGCTATTTGAGCTATAGTTTAGTGAGCAAGAGTGATGTCTGGTCCTGAGGGAGGCTGTAGGTAGTGGCGTAC